>JAJJMC010012974.1:0-13698 GCA_023531435.1 Papaver californicum
TGTAAGTGGAATTATTGATATTCATCACAAGTTACGGTTGAAGTGACAATACAATTAATTAATTAAGACTCTGCCACAGAATAGACCATAGATAGAAAGAAAAAAATTGACAAGTCATGCAAGTGGAATTATTGATATTCATCACAAGTTACGGTTGAAGAGACAATACAATTAATTAATTAAGACTCTGCCACAGAATAAACTATAGATAGAAAGAAAAAAATTGACAAGTCATGTAAGTGGAATTATTGATATTCATCACAAACCTGTTATGAAACCTTAAGACTGACTTGTAGGACGGCGTGGACGACGATGTTCACTACTTGGGAGAACAATCAACACGAAGGGATTGATTTCTTCCATCACCCTTAAGATCTCGAAATGAGGTTGGTACCTGAAGTCTGAACGTTTCATTCTTAGCAGTTAAAGAAGAAAATTCTAAAACTTGCCTTGTGATTTGCACATATCGACAAAATAGCCCGCTCTTTTCCTTTTGTTGGGATTACCTGTTTTGTTACAAAAGTTAGCATGTGTATCTTCTAACCATTGCATGCTCATTGCACCATTCATCCCACGTTCATGCCCCCTTGCTGGATAATGCAATACTATGTTGCGACACAGAGCTAAATCTTCCTCTAGTGTAAAATTCTCTGCATTAAGTTTAAAATTTTCGTAACCCGCTATTAAATGAAAACACAAAATAACAAATTTCTACTAAACTGTTAAAGATTTCTGCTAAAAAGTTAAAGAGGTGGATTTGGAATGAGGATGAAAGGAATAACCTCATGTATTTATAGGTGTATACATTCCACCATAGAAGTACTCACAGTTGTTCAACGGTAATAATTAATAACGGTTAGAAAACGGTAACAAATTTGAATTTGTGATAGATTTATATTTTAGTGAATTACTACGGTGACAAAGTCAATTGTTATATAACTAATTTTTGTCACATTGTTGGCAAACCTTAGCTAGAAAAACATCATGACAACTCACGTGAAAAGAAACGTTAAATGATATATACAGACAAATATTAGTTTAAATTACAAAAAAATAAAAGATGGAAATCATTTATTCTCATTTTCGTCCCCACGAGATTGCCGATGTAGCATAAAAGGAGACAAATCTGACGATGAACTAGGCCCCCCGGTATTCCAAATTTGTGGTGGCAAGGTTGCTGAAAAAGACCCAAAACCTAGCTGTGGTTGGTGGGACATGGAATATGCTAGTTGTTGCTGCAAACTGGTGTTTTGTTTCTGGTAATCACGGACCTCTTCCAAATGAAACTTGCGGAATTGATAGGTAAAGTCGGACAAATCTTACTCAAGTGTATAAGCTTCGCCCTGTAACACATAATATAAAACGTTACCCTGTCAACAATAATTATGTTACGACTTAGAAAAAAATATTTAAAATATACTTACGTATGACCAATTATCTTGGGGCGGTAGGGCTACATGCTCATCGGGAAATTCGATTGATTTTCTAACACGCTCACCAACAATGTTGTACGTTTCCACCTCCCAGTCGAATTTGGTGCAAAAAATTTTGAAGTTGGTTACACGTCACCAATACTCCAAATACACGTCATACGAAACTGGGTCTCCAAGATATTCAGATATTTGGACGTTAATGTTTTCCATTGTCTTCGTAGCTTCGGGCAATTTGATGTTGCTAACACGCCCCGGGGGGTTAGGTGGAATTCTCCAGCCACCAATGATTTGGGCCCATAACCGCTCTCCGAGGTAAATGTTATACTGTTTATAGTTAATAATTATGACCCATTTACCAGTAAAAAAGACTATAGGAAATGAAAAAATAATTACAACTAAAAACATAAATTGTAAACTCACAGTGCCAAGCCAAGTAAATACAATGCGCCTGTCCGTGACCTGCAACGCTCTAAGGAATATTTCATTCTCGATGTTTGCTGTGATTTTTGCTCCAATGCAGGTAGCCCCGGGGGTCCATGTAACATCGTCGGCCGTCAATTCGTTTAGCAGAGCCCTTGCACGGAGAATATCATTTTTCTTTATTCGTGAACTCTTCCAACGCGAACATCTTGGCCACACCATTTCTGTCTCAACGGATGGGATATGAGGTCGAAGTATGCCTAGATACTCATACCCCCATAAATTCAATTTCAAGAAAAAAAATAATTAAGTTACCACCAAATACCCATTTAAATAATATTTTAAGGAAAGTTATTTACCTCCAATATCTGGCACGATCCGGTTAGTGACTTTGTTCGCCTACCGGCTGCGCCAAGTGTGCTCAAGAGTTTGGAATAACCGGCACCACCCCAGTTATAAGTGCCAACTTTATCTATATCATCAAAAGCAGCTAATCAACCGGCATCGATGTAGTTCTTTGCATTTGAGAAGAAAAATTGACCCAGAAAATACATCCAGAAGGCTCGCGCAATTTGTGTTGCAAGTTTGTCATCGCATTTCGCTTGTAGCAACTTCTCCTTTTTAAAGTATGAGGCCAAAAAGGACACTGTCATGGAATCTGAAATCCATTGCGGAGATTGTCCTGCTATATTACAGCCTTCATTGTATAGTAGATCCGAGAAAATATGTTCTTGTACATATTCAAAGGAATATTTGATGTTGTCATATGGAATGTCCCCTCCAACACCAATACTAATCCCGGTCAGCATCGTCCAGTCCAAAGGTGTAATCCCCATTTCACCAAACGGAAAGTGGAAGGTGTTTGTGGTGTCCCAGAAACGCTCGACGATGTAGTCTATCATTGCATGTGACGACTCGCCAAACTCCATTGTCAACAATCGCATCCATCCTGCCTTTTCGATAATAATAGCAGCTCTAAGGAAGTTCTCAGATATAACATGTTGTTGGACCGATTTAATAGACCCGCGATGCATGTACTTGGTCTTTGGGTCTGCCCTGAGGCTCATATTACATGAAGCGTGGGCGTCATCTTCCACCATTACAAGGCTACTATCATCGTTCTTTCCTTCCGGCACCTGATCTACTACCGGGTCCTCCGATGTTGTTGTTTTTTTGTTCCTTTTTTTCCCACCAACAAATCGAGAGGCAGCTTTCCTCAACATCTTTTTCAAAAAAATTGTCAACTCAAGGGAAAAATAATATTACTCCTTATTTTTTCTTAACATAACAAAATATTATAACAAATGCAATAGCTGAACCAAAACTAAAAAGTACTGAACCTAAATCCACTAAATGGATTTCGAACATTTAGAGGATTGATTTTCCAAATTCTATTTTCTGGTACCAAATATAACTAAAAAATAAAATGCAAAACCACTGACAACTGTAACAATAACTTCTATTTTCAAAATTATATTTCAACTTCACTCAAAACATCAGGATTCAATGAACCCATATTTCTAAGCTAAGTTCCAAACCATTTTCTCAACAAAACCTCATGAAAACTTAAAACCCAAACTCGATTTCCTTACATGCGTGCAATGTGCAGTACAAAAGAGGCCAGAAAGATGGGTGACTCAAATTGAACAATATATAACAATTTTAGACAAATTCACAGAGTTGTTACCTCCAACAAATCTTAGGGCAGTGGAACAAAAATTACTTAAATTGCACGAAAATTAAAATGTACAGATGATTTAACCAATCAATAAAGCTCTGATTTTTCCTCTTACCATTTTTAAGCACAAATTGTTAAAGATTATATTAACATTTCCAAATAAGATCATAGTTTCATTAAGACATTAAAAGAGGACAGTTTCACAGGGTTTCTACGGCGCAATCACAGTTTCACAATTTCATCATTTCTCGTTATCAAGAATCAAGAATCAATAGCAAGCCGTAAAAAGAAAAAGATAGAGGACAGTGTGGAAGAAAGCTTTTACCTTTGATGAAGTAAGGTGTAGGTTTAACCGTCTTCTTCTTTTCCTGCGGCCGTTCTTCTGTAAGTAGAGAAGAAAATGTTCATACGGTCCCCAAACATAACTATAAATACTAAACCCTACCACACGGTCAATTACTAAGCCGCCCCTGTGCCACACGGTCCCTTATGAGCCGCTTCATGGGAGAAATCGGTCTCCTAGCAAGCCGTCCACCCATACGGTCACTTAGAGCTACTCCCAAGTTACGTACGGTCAGTAATAGCAACTCCAAAAACTATTAATGTACACGGCCACTTACGAAGCGATCAACTATCTCACGGTTGCTTAGTCAGCCGCCCCATGGAGAATCGGTCTCCTAAAGGGACGTTGATCCATACGGTCATTTAGGTGCGCTGCCAAGTTGTATACGGTCACGTAGAGCAACTGCCGAAACATTAAAACGGTCAAATGGGTGGTCGTTTCAAAAGTAAGCGTCTTTCAACGACGGCGTATCGGGTGATACGGCCACCCAACTAGACGCAACAATTATTACGACCTTCTATGAAGCCGTCTCTCGTAATACGGCCACCCAACTAGACGCTCAGTCATACGTATTGTTAACTGAGCGCATTATATTTGGCGCTCATTCGGATGATCGTTTAGTTACGCGCTCTTCTAAGTGAACGACAATACAACATACACTAGGATAGCTAACCGTCCGTGTTATATTCGGCCCATTAAGAGAACGCCTTGTATCATACGGCTACCAAGAAGAACGTGCGAGTAAAATTTGCTCTTCTACCGCTGTGGTTTTTAAACCAAGACCAAACCAAATTTGGTTTTTAGTCGATACGGTAGTCGCACCGTTAGGACAAGAGAGGATCGAAGTAAGTTGCGAGTGCTGAAAACCGCGAGAGGACAAGAGAGCGCGTCAGAGAGAGCGGAAACCGTATGCAAAAAGAGAAGGATTCAAGGATAGTGTTTTCACCAAATTGAATTTCAAATAGCCATTCTCCAAGAGAAACCAACCCTAAGATTCAATAGGAAATGATGATTGTTGCGAGTATCATGCATTCTATGGCTATACAACGAATCACTGTAAAAATATCAGACAATCATGCAGGATATGATTAATGAAGGAAGTTTGCAAGAGTATGTATTACCAACCATTCCGGAAACCATCGACGTGATCGACAAACAGGTCCAATTACCAAAGGAAAGGAGGTACTCAACACCATAAGACATGTCAAACAATATGAACCATCCTTGGTGATAGACATCAAACGAAAGGTTCGAAAATAGGTTACCAACCACGAGATCTTTAACTTAATATAAGATGTATTTATTTAGTTTTTTTCAAAATATATAGGTGTTTTTGGATAAAAACGATTTGAGGGTAAAAATAGAAATGGTGAAGAAGGGCTAATGCTAGTCAGAGCAATAAGGGATCAAGTTACGCCAGTCGAAGCAAATCAATTGAATATCAAATATATTAAATACTAAATCGCTTAAACATCAAACGTTGTACTGTATAAGTACTTTTAAGATTCGAGAACTCAATCTGTACGAAATCAGCCTAAATCAAGAAACAACCGTTCCAATTTCGTTTTAGTCATAAAGGAATGAGAAGGGTTGATCTGTAGCGAGGGAAGCAGAGAAGGTATTGAGATAAATGAGGTTGAATGTCAATGATGGTATGTGTTTGAACTTCTGTAAAGACGAATGATAGCTCTGTGATCCTTTGAGTTCTTATGAGATGAAACTCTTGTCCCTTTTGTCGATAGGTTGAAAAACCTATTTTTAAAAAAAGAAGTTAACACATTGATCTCGTAAGTGGTGACAATTGCAGAAAAGTGGAAGAGTAGGAAAGTGGAAATCATGGTGAAAACCGACTCCGTCGTGTGAGTGGGACTTGGCAGTTGTGCAACCACTATTCCCTTCACTTCTTCAACTATCGACATAACTTTTTATACTCTCTCGTCATGGGTATATCGTTACACCGTATGCGTTGTAGGCCGTCAGACCAAAACCCTAGTGAATATCCCCCCATGTGACATAATTGATGTCTCGAGCATGGTTAAGTCTATTTTATAGACATGTATGAATTGGTCAGTTATTGACCTAGCTTGATTGTCGGTCTTAGCATATGGATGAGTCTAGCATGTTGGCTCATTAATGGATAAAGTACCAGTTGTGTGTTGAAACAAGCAGTGATGCTTAATAGATCCTAGACGTAGAGAGTATGATCAATATTGACGTTGATAATTATGGTATGTCATCGTGTCATCCAAGGCAACAATGATACTCGAATGATCTTGTTGAATTGATGAGCATAGGTCTAATGAGATTAATGGATCGATCAAAGACGTGTGTATTGACTTAGCGTATGAGCACTGAGTCGTTCGAACATCAAGTCGTTCGAACCTCAAGTCGTTCGAACCTCAAGTCGTGCGAGCTTCAAGTCGCGTGAGCGCTAGGTCGTGCGAGCACCAGGTCGTGTGAGTGCTAGCGATTATAATAATATTTATCCTCATCAGAGTAAGATAAATTAAGTTTACTTTAAATATTGGTTACGAGACCAATCGATATAGTAAACCCTAATATGGCAAATGAACCAATGGCAGACGGCCCAATGGTAGATGGACCAATGGTGGATGAGGGACTACTGGATAGACCAACTAGAGAAGAGGGAAAATCCCATAGAAGGAGGACCAACCAAGGTGATACCGGTCAAGGGTAGGTCCAACTATGGACTAAACACGAATTTAATATTCAATAGGAATATGCTTCGTATATCATATCGTCTCTCTAGCAATATTTTTGATAATATTTTAAAGAGAGGATTTGGTGTAAAAGCCAATTGGTGTGAAGACCAAAATTTAATGAAAAGATGAAACCCTAAAAAAAAAAAAGTTTGGAGAAAATATGGGAGTAGGGACCGGCCAAGGGAGGCTAGTCAGCCGGCCGGTTGGCACCGGTCCCACAATCTCCCTATTTTCTTATTATTTTTATTTTATTCTCTTATTTTAAAGCTATTGCTTCTTAAAATTTTGCTCTTCGAAGAGCATTATTGTTATTTTACATCCATGGGTGCTAGCCCTTATGCCCGAAAAATTTCAGATATGACGTCCTTTAGTAAAAACTTCGTATATTCTTCATATGATGTTTGTTTTCGATGATCAACACCAATTCAGAATCCTAAAATCTATGGCTACGTCTCCAATAGGAAGGATTTAGGTTTTGAGCTCGTTTCAGTCGTCAAACAGAGCAAACAGTAACCTTACAAGAACTTTTAGCTGAAATTCTGACAGTTTTCAGATTGTAGTTCGTCTAGGGTTTAGATCATATCTCCTACACCGTTATTCGGAATGGAATGCTCATTTAAAATGTCTTAGTATACATGTAAGGGGAATATATGTTTTTTAGAACATTTTTGCCCATACCACATGATGTGTGTCGTAAGTGCAACACATTATTCAAGATATTTTCCACTAATTAACTAGTAATATAGCGGTAGTAAGGATCGTTCCCACAGAGAGCTGTGTAATTAAGATGTTATTTAGATTAGCAAACTATAATAAAAACAAATACTTAATAAGGATTGGTTTTTTAATTAACTAAAAAGAACAACAAAAAGATAATAAGAAAAAGATGATTAGGGAGTCCTTAGCCATTACCAAGCGTTGACGGAATTAGTATACTTATCTATGATTTTGATTCCCGCTTGTTGACGATGTGTTTCTATTGCTACTTTGTCGAGAGAATGGTGTCAACTGCAAACAAGACTACAAGATAAAGTTAGCAATTTTGATTTACAACCTCATGATTGATAGAAATAGCACTCAAGAGATCAAAAAGTAGTGTTGAAATTGGTGCGAGGTTGGATAACTCATCATTCTACCCGGAATTTGCGCATATGGAACACTCTAAACGGAAAATTGAAGGTTTGGTGCCTCACTCATGGGTATTGAAGGATCAACTTCTTTAATATTGTATTCTCTACCGGCGGTTTAAGTCCTTTTTTGTCGGCTCTAGCCTCTCAACAACTAAGCAACCCGAATATTGTTCTCTAATACTTCTAAGTTCAGTTATTTCGGTTATAACTCCGTATGTAAACTTAGCTAGAAGTATACTAAGTGACTCTTAAATCTCTAAAAGTTGGAGGTTTTTGCAAAAATCAAAAACTAAAGCTAAAAACTCTATATACAAATACTCCCCCACACTTAAACTTTACATCGTCCTCAATGTAAATTTACTCTTCCAATGTAAAATCAAGATGGAAAATCCTAATATGATATGAAAACTAAAAATTAAAAGCCAAAAGATAGAATAAAAAACCAATGAGTTGCCTCCCATTTAGCACTTAGTTTAATTTCCTCGTCCTAACCTTCTGGTTATCGCCCGGAAACCAACAATCTAAAAATCTTGGGATCCACCCATACAACAATCTACAGTTCTAATAACAACTTCATGTAAATGTTAGCGTAAGATAAAAAAACCAAAATTGTTATTTGGTGGAAGTTAACCCCACACTTAGTTTTTTCTACACTTGGAAGTGTATGAAGAACATAAAACAAGGGAACTTCTTTGGGTTCCTCTCGCCGAACCTGCACAGTGTTAGAATCAAACATATCTAGTGGTGGATAGTTAGAAGAAAAATAGTTCTTAAAGATTTTAATAGCACAAATACCCAACCCTAAGTGAGGTAGTTCCTTAAAAATCGGGTTAACAACCTTTTGAGGAACTATTTCGATTGGGGGAAAGGGATAAAAAGATATATAAATATGCAAAGGATTAAACAAACCTTCCACAATCTCTTGTATTGCGGAATCCTCATCATTCTTAAAGAAATCCAATGAATTATTTACCTCATGTACATTGTGGTCCTCTATCAAACACCTTAAAAGCCATTGTTCATCAGTTTCTGCTTCAACCGAAATCTCAGTATCATTATAATCTTTGGAAATGTTAATTGGGTCTTCCACGAAATCAATCAATTTGGTCTCATTGTCAATCACCATTTCTTCAACACTCTCATCATCAGAATTGGGATCCTCTTATTTGAAGTTTAGTTCATCGCTGCAAATCTTAAGGTCTTGGTTTGAGTATGTTACACCATTGATAATAATAGATATGTCATATCCAGTATCCTCCTTTTGAATATGTGAATGGTCATTATTATGATATGGAGTTGGAATAACTTCATCATTGTTGCAAGAATTTTCCAAAGGTTCCTCATCTTCGTAATCGTCATCAGAATTTTCGTCAACCTCATAATCTTCATTATCCTAATGATGTTGGAATTCCATCTGTATGACCGTATTAATCTCCTGGAAAGTTTACTCTGATGCTTCAGCTTCTTCCAATTGATTGTGTTGCTTAGGGAGTTTTCTAATGTTAACACGTTTTCTACCATTACTCACAATAGAGTCTACAGACCAAATCTCTTCCCTTTGAATGAGCGAACACTCAAAAATATGAGCAATAAGAGTGTGTCTGGATATGTGATCATAAGTTTTTAGTTCCAAACTCTATGACATAATATTGAGATTGAAAACTGTATTGGTTACCACTATTATATGAGTGATCTTGTGCATCATACACGTTATTTCCGAATAGAAACATGACGACTCACAAGAATAAAAGAGAAAATCTAAACAAAAATCTAAACAAAAATCTAAAAAAAAATTACTCAAGATATTTTCCACTAATTAACTAGTAATATAGTGGTAGTAAGGATCGTTCTCGCAGAGAGCTGTGTAATTGAGATGTTATTTAGATTAACAAACTATAATAAAAATAAATAATTAATGGGGATTGGTTATTTAATTAACTAAAAAGAACAACAAAAACATAATAAGGGAGCCCTTCGCATTACGAAGCATTGACTGAATTAATACATTTATCTATCTTTCGTTAGAATCATTCATCACCAACCGTAGAATAGAAGCTAGCGCAGTGCTATCCCCAAAACTCCTTGTATCACTGAATCCCGAAGTGCTTGAACACCATATTCTATCCAACTGAGCCACCAAGTAGTAGCGCACTTAAGGTGTAACCCAATCAAATGCTTTAGGGTTTGTGAATTTAGGTTTACCCTAGCATCAAAATTCTTAGCGCAAGGTCCTGCTTATTAGTGTTGTCTTCATACGCGATTGCTCCATAGAATCCTTCTGCAAGGTATCATGTTCTCTACTTGTGTAGGAGATGATCGACAATTACGGATCACTCAACTCTCTACTAGCAATAGATTGATCAATAGATTAATCTCGGGTGCACTCCAAATAATCTAAGAAATCAATCATAAACCCTAGATATAGTGAAAACAAACGATGATAATAATAACTTCGAACAAACTTGTATTACTAATAAAGCTTCACGCTTAGAACATTGAATTCATCTTTAATTAAAAAGGTTTAGCTACTCATATTACAAAGAAGAATGGTTTCCTCCAAAAGGGGTAAACCCTAGGTTTTTGATGTAGAAGTTGTGATATGAGAGGTAGAGATAGATCTAAAATATATGTATCCTCCCTTGTTTGAGCCTTAGATGTCTTCTTTAATAGTCTTCAATGCTTTTCCTTCAAGTATCATCTCTTCTAGGGTTAAGAAACCCATTGGAACCAAGTTTTCTCCTTTTAGAAGTCCAAAACGCGTCCACTAAGTCTCTCTTAGATTGCCATAATCGGTAGGCTCAATACCATCATATCTAACGATTATAAGACCATTAAAACGGATTTTTTTTCTGTGTACAAAAACACCTATAATCGGTAGGTAGGGTTTCCCATTATCTACCGATTGTAATACTGTTGGTTTCACTTTCTTCATCTCAGTTGTTTTGCCCGTAACTTCTTCATCCGAACTCGGAATGACCTTATTCTTTTCGCATTGGCTTCGTATTTCAATTCTCTTCAAGATGATGATAAGAAATTCTAAATTTTAACGAGTTGAACTTGGTATTTGGTCCTTCTTCTCATGTAGAACTCAATTTCCTTATTCATTTCATGTCACAATGAACTCCTTTCTTCTTATTTGGCCTTGGGACACTTGAATACTTGTAATACGTCACTTCTTAGCTATTTTGTAACCACTTTAACTCTTATTGGGATGATTCACCTAATAGAAACAAATAAAATAAAATAAGAGTAATAACAAATAATATGCAAGTATTATAGCAAATATTAGTATGGATTTGACACTAAAATCATGCAAATTATGCACTTATCACCACACACATTGCTACGTTTTTACAAGGTGATTATGGTGATACGTCAGAAACTTGGTATTGACCAATATTAGGGTTTCTTTGTATTTTGACAAATATTGAGATTTTAATGCGACTAATATTAAAATTGTGTATTATTTAAGCTTGACCAATCATTATTGGACCTTTAGCTTTGCATTTGGCGCTATGGCGACTTAGTGCCTACAAGAAGATGTGATGTTTCGACTTAGTGCATCCGTGTGCAGCTTGTTATGCGTTATGATCAATCAATATTATTCAATTAGAGTTGAATATTGATGTAAAGTCATTCTAAATATTCAACCAGGGAATATAAAGGGGAATTAAGTTGCTCTATACTAGTATGCAATCTATCTATGAGCATTGACATCCTCGGAACAAAGAGGTGTTCTGGATGCTTATTCTGTATAATCAGAAATCATCTGGGAAAGGATTGCGATCAGCAGCAATTATATCATGAGGACAATGTTGTTATATACTAGTGATTAATTCATATAGGAGCTGCCCTAGATGATTGTACAGGAGTAAGCACTGAGTTGCACAATACTAGTGTTGTATGATAATATTGAGAGCTTAGCCGGATAAGGCTCTAATATCATATGTATATTCTTTTAGAGAGAGTACAAGATCAATGTGAGATGCTTGTAGTGAGCGTTCAATATTTTAATTCTCTTGCCGAATATAAAGTGTTAATTTTATGCTTTTGATGCCGAGTCAATAGCATAGACAAATATTATTTATTTGATTCTACTGCTGGGTAAAGATGATTTTATTATTTTACCCTTCGTTAAAAATCCACCATCTATATTATAATTTTATTAAATTTTTTAATTTTAATTTCAACTTAATATTAGATTTTACTTGAATGAAATAGAAATTAAAAATTTCAATGAAAAGAAGAAAAGGGTGGAGGAAAAAAAAGGAGGAAAAGTAAAATATAATTTAGAATTAAAAATAGTTATTTGATAAATTAAAATTAACTTTAATTAAATAAAAGTTGACTAGAATGGGTTGACGACCTCTAGGTGAATGTATAGGATGAATTTACATTCGCTTAGAGGATGTCAACCAAAACTAGACCACATCTTTATAAATTGGTTAAAGAAATTAGGATTGGAGAAAGATTTTAGAAAAAATAGAAATATTTCCTACATAGATTTAGACATTTTTATTCACACATATTCTATTAGAGAAGCTGTAACTTCCCCTTTTATTTCTATTTTAACCGTGAAAAATAAAAATCCCTATTCGCCTATTTTTATTTTTCATCCACAACTGCTCAAATCTCTCCAAATGTTTTTATCCCAAAAATTTGTTCCTCTATACCCAAAAAGATAGTTTAGGGATTGATCGCCAACTCGATAAATCCAAAGTCAGAAAAGGTAAATATCTATCCTTCTTTATCTATGAATAAAACTAATAAAAACCAATCTTTGATTATTTTTTTTTTTAATTTAAATTTCGTTTATTCAAAGTTTGGTAATTCTTTGTTGATTAGGGGGAGATTATGTCCACCAAATCAGATAAAATGTTGATGAGTTACGTTGATGGGTACCAAAAAGGAACAATTTCTATTGGTAGGAAAACTTAAGAAAATCTGGGGTAGAGCCAAATCTATTAGTAGTTCGTTAACATTTTCGTCATCAAAATGCTCCATGTAATCAGTATGTATAAATTTTCTTTTTGATTTTTATTATAAAATAAATTTAATGAAAAACTAATGAAGTTTAAGAATATTGAACCACATTTTGAGACATGGAATGCAGGGATGCTAGATTCAGGCATGTTGAGTGGTCTAAGAGCAACCACAATGGGTCGACTAAAGTAAAAGATAAAAGACTAAAAAATTTAGTTTTTGGTCCGGTCTAAGAACAGCCGTGTATAGTCGGGCGGTGTTCTAGCGATGCGCATGGTGTTGGGCGCTGTCCAGCGATGCGCTTGGAAAGACGGGCAAAATTCTTGGATAACGCTTGCGCGAGACGAAATCCTAGCGTAACGCTCGATGTAAGGCGGAATCCTAACGTGACGCCTGGTAGTGGACGGTGTCCTAGGACCACGCCCAAGAGACGGGCGGTGTCCCAGAATCACTCCTGATGGGGCGGTGTTCTAGCAACACGCCTGGTGGAAATGCACTTATGTGAACTTTGCGTGTGAGAAGACTTAGACGAGCGGTGTCTTAGCGCCCCGCCTAGGATTCCAAGCGAGTTGCTAACAGCCCGCCCCATTCAAATGTGTAATACCAAAACACATTTAAACAACCCATTTCCCTCCAAAAACATTTAAACTAGCCAAACTATACCAAACCATTTCCAAGCGAATTCCTAGCATCACGCTAGAATTCTTCTTCATGGAACTAACCATGGATAGTAGCCAGGCGGACTCCTAGGGGCGCGCCTATAATTGAGCGGTTTCTTAGCATAACATTTATGTATAGGCGGTATCCTAGGATTACGCCCAGTTGGGGCGTTATTCTAGCGTTGCGCTTGTTAGTGGGCGTTATCCCAGACGCTCGCTCAGCCAGGCGTAGTCCTAAGTTAGCGCCTGAATAGGCGGAAACCTAAGTTATCGTCCGTGTTTCTAAGCATTATGCTAGAATGCCGCTTGATTTCAGGCGGTTCACTACG
>JAJJMC010012974.1:18698-35753 GCA_023531435.1 Papaver californicum
CTATGTAAATAATAACCGTAATCGTACGGCGTCTAACCATTAGACATAAATAAATACGTTTCAAACCCACAGAAAACGGAAAATATTAATAATTAATATTCCTAATAAATTAACCAGGAACGATGATTTTAGATTTTTAAAAATTAAGTTGAAATAACAAAATTAACTAAATTAAAATATATAGTCACGAAGTCGGTAATTAACTAGGAAATCCGGTTTTCATCGATCTAATCATATAAACTCAATCATTTTCTAAATTATTCGAAGCAAATATTGAAGTTAACATCATGTCTCGGAATATAATGCATTAACATCCTAAATTATTGTTTTACCAATATAATTTCCTTCGCTCCTAATGTAGTAATTCTAAAGCGTTATTTATCAATCCTAAAACATACACCGTCAAAGAATTTAACTCAAGCACGACATATCAATTGAAAAGCATAAACATTCAAGATAATCAAATAAACAATTAGATGCCAAGCTATATGAGATAACATTATTAATAGATTAAATCACCGCAAAAATATTATTAGAGATTATTTATACAAACTTATACAATCATATTTGGTTTCCACCTAAAACCCTAGCTACAAGATTAATGGCACATGAAGATAGATTTCTCAAAACACAACAAAAAAATACATAAAAGAAGAAAAGATTAAACCGAAATTGAGCAACGACCTCTTCTCCTCCTTCTCTTTGATTTCTCCCGTCTCCAACCTTCACGGCTACACCTTTTTTTCCAATTGTCATCGGTCGAAAACTCCACAGAGATTCCTCCTACCGTCTACAGAAAACAAATCCTCCCCTTTTCTGTTCGCCAGTAGGTTAATTAAAAAGAGTTATTGCGGACCTCTGTTACCCGTCAGCCCATTAACCCAAGTATTCTTTAACCGTTAATTCAAGCCCATCAATACTTCCTACACTTGACTGTTCCCACTTATAAAACAAGCCTAACACTTTTTCTTTTTATATCTCTGACTAGGGCTGTCAACGGATGTTAACGGAATGGATATGGCTCAGCCGTATCCGATATCCGATAAGCTTATCGGATATCCGATATCCGATAATATCCGACGGACATTCAATCTTCATATACGATTCCGTTTCGTTAAGATTATCGGATATCCGATAATATCCGGTAAATATCCGATAAGAAACATAATATGCAAAATGTAACACAAAAAGAAAAACTGAAAACTTAACTGAAAACTTAAATATCCGATAAACTAAATCAGTTCTAACACAATAAAATTACATGATAAAATAAGGAAGTCTTAATCAATCCTAATCTTCAACAACAGTCAATAGAAATATATATTCAAAATACAAATATATGAGGTCTTTCGTAGAATTGTATATGTTGAATTCGTCAATTATGAGGTCCTTCTACATTCAAATATATGTTCCTGCATAAGTGATAGATATTACTGTTAGAATGATCCTACACATTAGTAACAACAATAAGGCATGATTTAATAACTGCATTAAAAAATTCCAGTTTTAAAATAGTCCGTTTTCTTATAAAATTAAGATGGGCTCATTAGCTGCAAATGCATTTTTGTTATTTCTGCCCCCAAAGGAAAGGTATAAGAACTTACTGGACTGTGAAATGGGTCAAACTAGACCCTGCCAGTAGGATGAACCTAATATCGAATTGTTTCAACCTGATTTAGTGTAAGATTAGATGTCAGGAATTAGACTCTTGGCTTGAGCGTTGATAACAAACACTGCCACAATCATGGCCGACTTTGAAATCGTTTCTTGGTCTCAACAGGACATGCATATCCATGTGGCAGTGGGACACTAAATACACATACTAGGTTCAAGTAGACGGTCGATGGGCATTCTGTCATACAACGAAACAATTAGTACAATGATTTAACAGTATATGCATACCTGACAAGCTTAGGAACATATCCGTCTTGAGGAGGAGGAAATCCATCATGATTGCCTTCAATTTGCAATCCAAATTCCCAAAATACCTTAGTAGAAGCATGCACAACAAGTTTCTGCAGTTCTCTGAACCTTGAACAAATATCATTCCTGCATCTCCATCAAAAATTTCTGATAATTCAACTTCAAGTTTCTCTAAAGATTCAAACATGTCCAATAGTTTGAACAGTTTCTGAGGTTCTTTACTACTCCTAGCTACTCCCTCACCAAATCTAAAGAAGACAGCCATGATTTTATCGGTGATTTTGACAAAACATTCAGCCCATATTTGTCCATCCATGATTTCCAGAAACACTTGGTTGCATAGTTTCTTTTCTGACACAAAAACAGCTTTCACTGCTAATTGGAAGTGTTCAATCCACAACGTCAGATAAACCTACCCTAAAGCTCAAGCATTTCAAAAACATTAAAATCAATTACTAATAAAACAGAAAAAAAAAACAGCCCTAACTAGAAACAAACCCAAATCTGAGAATTTATACTTAATACAAGTTTAGACATGATGAAATTGTAATAAAATCACATAATCCATACCTCGATTTTTGATTAAGTAAAAAAACCCTTTGTAATCAGTTGCCCTGTTCAGCGAGAGACGAGAAGAACTAAACCTAGATTTTAGTTGAGACTGACTTCAGAGTTCAGACTCAAGAGCGAGAGCCGAGAGGTATACCTAGTTTTTAATTTTTTTTACACTATCTTTACACCCTTATCGGATACGGATAATATCCGTCGGATAATGACTTATCCGGTTCCGTTTCGTTAACCCTTAATATCCGATAGGAATATCCGTATCCGATATCCGATATCCGTTATAACGGATAATATCCTATAGGATCCCGGATTATCGGATTTGGATGTGGGATTTCGGATAAAGATTGACAGCCCTATCTATGACCGTCTATCCAACTTCTCTTTATTTCTTTTATTCCGTCAACAAGTCAACCCCAGTTCTCTTACTGCCACGTCCTTTACAGCCTTTTTCACTTCCTTAGAAACTCTGTCGTCCAACTTGTTTTATTCTCCCAAGCACCGGGTTACGAACTCACTCTTCTTTCCATCTCACGTCCGTCCAATCAGCTTGCTAAAAAAGTCCCACTGGGTAACAACTTTATTTGATAGCATTGCAAAGAAGCTAGTGAATTCCATTAGAATTTTAGACCGTTAACCGTATTTATTCATAATTTCAGATTTACTCATATCACCTATAAAAGTAATTAAATATACATTATTAATAAAAATTTAAATTCAAATACTATAAATATAAATTAAACGATAAATATTTATAAATTATATCCGTATTAATAATCTCTAGACAAATAAATTGTTTATGTAAATAAAGTAAAAAAATATTAATATTAGGAGACTAGATAACTATGTTAAAATTTAGGTCCTCATTTTGCTAAGGGACTTGAGATTAATATCATGATATTTACTTTGATAAACGAATTCATTGAATTTGAAATAAAAAAAATGAGGACAGCAAGTTCTTGCTTCGGCATAAGACCAAGCGTGGATTTGTGTTGAGTCTCCTGTGCTAGGGTTCTTTAAGTGAGTAGGGCAATGAAAGTGTAAGCATATGATGTCATTAGACGAGTTGTTACTTCTCCTATAGAAAATTTTATGTTCAGTTCGATATATTGGTTCTATGTACTTATAATCATATAAAGCCACAATTCAACAATACCAGAAGTCTGAAAGTAAAGTAAAATTAAACCAGATTCTTAATATAACTAAGTCGTTTGTTGCTAATTTGTCCATGTAATTATGCCAACTCTGATCCAGTCGTTACTCATAGCCTGCAATCCATTTAGTTTTGCTTTATAGTTGCTTCAATTTGTTCTCATACACCAAGAAAATTTCGGTTTTTGATATATGCTTAGTTGTATGCATTATGGCATGTTCCACGTATGAAAAGTATGCCATTTCCTCTTTTTTTGTTCAAAAAGGGAATTTATTAAGTGGATGAAATATTACAGCCCGCAAACTTCTCCCTGACTAACAAGTTATTTCAAATTTTGAAACTTAGTTTGGTTTATTCAGTTTCGCATGTTAGGTTCATACATATGATTATTTTCACTTACCATCATTTGGAAAGATGGAATTGTGAAGGATGCTCGTAGACTATTTGACTGATTACCTGAGAGGAGTGGATCTGGGCATTTGATGATGTTGTTCCACCTGTTGTGTTTTTTTCCTTCCATCATGGCATAGTTCCTTAGGGAAGCATGTGCATTAAGGATGTTTTAGAAAGTCTAACAACTGTTGTTTATTGTTGTATATGGTAGGAAAAGCATAACCATGTACTTATATATGTTTCAATTTCCAAAGTTCTGTATATATGTTGTACATGCTACGCATTTTATGCACAACTACCTGAATTTAAGTACTAGGTTGGAACCTGATTTTTAATGTGACTAATGTTCTTTTTCAGTTGCATTTCCCTTTTTCGACGGGAAAAATAAGTGTGAATACACTCAGTTGACCAGCGAACATCATAAAGTTTTAAATGAAGACTCATTGAGCTTGAAGAGAAGCTTATTAAGAAGTTATGCAACATGATAACTCAACAGGTTGTTCTATTATGTTGCCAAGAGAAATGGTACATAGCGCGGCCTTGTTGGCACTATGGTGGTTGAAAAAAATGGGTTACTTAGATGGGGAGAAAAAGTTTTTTTTTTATTTGGGTGATACCAATTATAATTGCTCCAATAACTCTGTTGTTTCGAGCAACCATATTCCAACTTTAGGTTATTCGATATTGTAGGTTTTAATATTATGAACTTTAGTTACATGGAGAATTGGATTTTTCTTACTTAATTCATAACGTACAACCATGACATTCTAAAAGTACAACATCGGTGTCTAATAATGTCTATTTCTAGATTTTAGCACATCTCAAATGGTTTAGCGTCTTATTTTATATAAAATTATACATTTTATGTCTTCAGGTATCAATAATTTTTTTTATTATAAATATTAGTAATTTCTATTTAGTTGTATCTGTAGGAGAGTAAAGATAGTGTGGTCGGCAGAACTATTACGGGAAGTCGAAATGTTACACCAAATGGTAGCTAGGAAGTGGTAGGAAAATTAGGTGTCGGTCATTATCATGGTATATGATTAATGGGCTAAGAGCAACTACAGTCAATTAAAAGTTGGATTAAAGATTAAAAGTAATCTTTGATCGTCAAAAACAAACAACAGCCGTGTGATCATTGATTAAATATAATCGACGAAATCCATTGTTCATGATTAAAAGTAATCTTTGATCCCCGACTAAAAATTATAATCAAGCGAAGTCCCAAGAATTCGTTTGGACTTAAGCGGTGGGCTAGGATTTCGTTTAAAAACACGGGCGTTGTGATGGGGTACCGTCTCGACTGGGCGAAGAGTTAGGGTACCGTCTCGACATGGGCGAAAAGCTGGGGTACCGTCTCGACATGGGCGAAATGCTGGGGTACAGTCTCGACTTGGGCGAAATGCTGGGGTACCGTCACACTAGGATACCGTCTCGAATTGGGCGAAAAGCTAGGGTACCGTCTCGACTTGGACGAAAATCTAGGATACCGTCTCGACTTGGGAGAAGAGTTGGAATTTCGCTCCACATCAGGCGGTACACTAACACACCGTCTAGAGCAAGCGAGATAGCAGGAGTTCGTCCGTCTTCTCAAGCGTTATGCTGGCACTTCGTCAAATATAAACGCGACATCAGCCTTTCGCTTGACTACTCATGACTGTTCTTGCAGCGTATCAAAGATCAAATTTTTTGATCTTTAATCTTTAATTTTGATGGCGCCGCTGGAGTTGCCATAAAGGACTAGTCCATTTGTTTCCACGGTTTACCAAAATTAAGCTTGCAATCTCTCACACATCTAAACTTGGTAGTAACGCCTAACACACAAGTAAGCCCTTTATCAACTTTTTCAATTCCCATTTTCAAGATCAGAACCAAAATTCATCTTCTTTCTTACTCTCTACCCGACAACAATACCCATACCTCTATTGTGTCTACCAAACCACCGTCACCATCGGCCATCGACCATTCGCTCTTTTTCGTTTCACACTCAATCACATGTTCTAGCCTAGCCTACCTGTATTTTCTCTCTTCACCGTCCGTATTTTGTTTAGCTACCCTCCTCAAGCTACAACTAGGTTCACTGCTTTTGGGTCAAACTCTAAAGAAATTGAGACAATTCAAGGAGTTAATGCAGCAAGTAAATGAAAAAAAGACTTGTCAGAATTTCTTGTAAGTTGTGTCTCGTAATCAATTCCCGATTTTGTGTTTGTATTTTATTGTTTAATGTGATCGATAAGAGTCGGGCGAAACTGGTATAATGTATTGTCTCATTTGTAGTTTTAGGTGCTGCTTATTTGTTATGTCTCTTTAGCTTAATTTATATTACTCATGTAGTTATTTATATTGCACTAGATAATTAGATAGTCATATACTGTTCCCTTAGTATAGATAGATTAGCTAAGTTCTATTTGTATCTTTAGATTTTGTGCTGTAACTTTTGTTTTGCTTAGTCATTTACTAGTTAGACTTGTTTTCGTAGCTTTGTAATGGTTTTAGTTTATAATAAATATAGTTCAGTAACTTATATCTATTTGAATCTGTAGGTGCTAACTGCATGCTCTCCATCTTTATCGCACTACAACATTCATTTTTGTTGCTCTACACATTTTTGGCTGCTGATTTTTGTTATCATGAGTTTATCAGGTGCACACCGAACGCCTGCATAAGCTAAAGAAAAAAAAGAAAAGGAAGATCAATTTTGCTGTGCCTAATCCCATTTGTATTGGTGGTAAGAGCGTCCATAGGGGCGCGATCAGATTATAAGATTAAAACTTTTAGTCTTTAGTCTGGTCCAAGAACAGCCGTGTATAGTCAAGCGGTGTTCTAACAATGCGCCTGGGGTGGGGCGATGTGCTAGCGATGCGCTTGGAAAGATGGGCGGAGTCCTAGGATTACGCTTGTTCGAGACGGTCTGCTAGCGCAACACCTGATGTGGGGCGGAATCCTAACGTAATGCATGTGTTTAGACGGTATCCTAGGAACACGCCAGAGAGACAGGCGGTATCCCAGAAGCACGCATGGTGGGGCGAAGTTCTAGCATCTCACCTGGAGGATTTGCACTGTGTGAGTAGAATGGAATGGGCGGTGCCCTAACGTCCCGCTTGTAAAACCCAAGCGGAGCACTAGAGTACCGCTGCATTACTTAGTTTAGTTAGTTAGTTAAGTTATTAGTTTAGTTAAGTTATAAAATGCGGACCCTTAGAGTACCGCTTAGTTTAGTTAGTTAATTAGTTTAGTTAAGTTAAGTTTAGTTAGTTAGTTAATTAGTTTAGTTAATTCATTAGCTTAGCTTAGTTAATTAACTTAGTTTAGTTAATTTGCTTAGCATAGCTAATTAGCTTAGTATACTTAATTTACTATGTATTGCTTTGGGCGGAGCTTTAGCATTCCGCTTGGACCAGGCGGCATGCTAGGATAACGTTCCAACTGAGCGGTATTCCAGCGTCATGCTTGTGTGTGGGCGTGATCCTAGCACCCCGTTTCATCAGACGCACACCCAGAATAACTCTTGACCAGGCGAACTCCTAGCTCACCGCCCGTGTTTTTGAGCGTTGTCCCAGAATAACGCTTGGCTCTGGACGAATTCCTACGACGCCGCTTAGCATCAAGCGGTACACTACGAGCCCGCTCGATTATAACCTGTTTATTCGGGAAAAATGACTATTTCTAGTCAGCTACAGTGCATTTGGACGACTATCGACTACTTTTGATCGTTCCACTGCGCTATGATTTTTCGGACTAAAGATCACTTCTGATCTTTAGTCAACCTTTTGATCGCGCCCCTGTGGACGCTCTAAGTATTCTCTTATAATGCGTGTAAGTGTGTATCTGCTTGCATTTTTTTGAATGAGCGCATCATGCATGCTTGATTGATGTCTTACTAGGCCCTGGTTGTATTTATTTATGACCAAACTGATTATCTAGTTAGCATTCATCAAAAATTGCCTACTCGAAAGACCATTTTCAGTTGTTGACACACTTGGCTAAGCTGAAACAATGGGTGATAATATGAAACGGCCCCGTACTCTCCAGGATTACATGTATCCTGCGAGAATGTGTCTGTCCTCATGTGTTGTTTTACCTCAAACTGATGACCCATTTGAATTGTATGCAAACATGATACAATTACTTCCGAAATTTCGAGGGGTTGATTCTGAAAACCCCTATCATCATGTAAAAGAGTTCGAGGAAATTAGTTAAACTATGCAATTTAAAAATATGTCAGAAGACTCTCTAAAACTACGTTTGTTTTTATTTTCTTTAAAGGAAAAATCTAAATCATGGTTTTACAGTTTGATACCACAGTCAATTACCACACTTGGGAGCAACTCACAAAAGAATCTCTTAAAAACTTCTTTCCACATCATAGAACCATCAACATTCGTTAAAGTATTAATTGAGTTGTCCAATTCGATGGAGAAACACTTTTTTATTATTTTGAATGGTTTAATGATTTTTGATTTGAATGTCCTCATCATGGCTTTGAAAAATGGAGACTGGTCATAATTCTTAATGAAGGACTAGACTTTAATTCTCGAGCCATGGTGGAGTCTATGTGTAGTGGTGAGTGATAAGTGCTTAATTCACATGTTTAGAGTATAAAATTCATACTTGTTTTAGCTATACTTCTTGCATATTACTTATATTTTGTGATTATTTTCTATTTATGTCTTATAGTAGGTGAATCATCCAAAAGGGAGCTACAAAGTGCTAAAATGGACAAGGAAGTGAGTACTATTGATGAAGAAGGGCCAAAAACCAAATTTAACTCATTCAAATCCATGATTTTTAATACCATCTTGAAGAAAATGAGAATACGAATCCAACGCAAAAATAATAAAGTCATTCCGAGTTCGGACGAAGAAGTTACGGGTAAAACAACCGAGATGAAGAAAGTGAAACCCATAATATTACAATCAGTAGATAATGGGAAACCGTGCTTACCGATTATAGGTGTTTTTGGACACAGAAAAAGTCCGTTTTATGGGTCTTACAATCGTTGAATATGATGGGTAATGATCCTACCGATTATGGAAAGCCGAGAAAGACTTTTTGGACGCGTTTTGGACTTCTAAAAGGATGAAACTTGGTCCCAATGAGTTTCTTAACCCTAGAAGAGATGAGACTTGAAGGTCAAGCATTGAATACTATAAAAGAAGACATCTAAGGCTCAAACAAGGGAGGATACATATATTTTAGATGTATCTCTAACTCTTATATCACAACTTCTACATCAAAAACCTAGGGTTTACCCCTTTAGGAAGAAACCATTCTTCTTTGTAATATGAGTAGCTAAACCTTTTGTTGATTAAGGATCAATTAAATGTTCTAAGCGTGAAGCTTTATTAGTTAATACAAGTTTGTTCGAAGTTTTTATTATCATTGTTTGTTTTCACTGTATCTAGGGTTTATGATTGATTTCTTAGATTGTTTGGAGTGCACGCTAGATTAATCTACTGAGCATTCTATTGCTAATAAAGAGTTGAGCAATCCGTAATTTTCGATCATCTCCTACACAAGTAGAGAACGTGAGACCTTGCAGAGGGATCTGTGGAGCAATCGTGTGTGAAGACAACACTAGCAAGTGGACCGAGTGTACTGAGTCTAACTACTAGGATCAAACCTAAATTTACAAATCTTAAAGCGTTCGATCGAGTTACACCTTGTAAGTGTACCTCAAGGCGGCTCAGTTGGATAGAATCCGGTGACTAACGTACCTGTTATCTGGTGATATAAGGAATGTTGGGGATAGCTAAGCGTATCTGCTATTCTACGGTTGGTGATGAATGTTTTTGATGAAAGATAGATAAGTATACTAATTCAGCCAATGTTTGGTAACAGCAAAGAACTCTCTAATCATCTCTTTCTTTTATTATCTTTTTATTTAGTTAATTAATCTACAAACCCCCTTTTTTATATATATTCTAGTTTTGCTAATCTAAATAACATCTCAATTACACAGCTCTCTGTGGGAACGATCCTTACTACCACTATATTACTAGTTAATTAGTGAGAAGTATTTTGAGTAATTTGTTGCACTTACGACACGCATCAAATTTTGGCGCCTATTCCGGGGAGCAGTGGTTAATTGATTTGTTATCTGTTTTAGCTAGTTTTTTTACTAGTTTAGATCTTTTTCGTGTTTTTCTTTAGTGTTTAGATTTTTAGGATTTCGTGGTGTTAACAACTCGTTGAAGGTGTTCAACTCTCGTTCAGGAGGTAAATTCTGAAAACGGGTTGTAAGTATCACTTTTATTTTTATTTATTTTTTAGGTTTTAGCTAGATCTTTCTTTTTCTTGTGAGTCGACATGTTTCCTTAAGGAAATAACATGTACGGTTCACAAGATCAATCATATTATACTGTTAATCAATACAATTTTCAATCTCAATCTTATGAGAACTACCAACCATACCAAGGGTATAATCAAAACCAATCCTTTGATTACAATCAATATCCTATGGAACCTTATGATTGTTCTCATACATATCAACAACCATATGACGAGTATATACGTGAACAATCACGAGGATGGGAGGATAATTATGCTACTAATCTTGTTTCTTCTAGTTTGGCAGATGAATTGCGAGATTATACGACACATATGGATTCAATTTTAGGGAGAGTTTCATCAACCGAACCTAACTATAATATTCTCGACCCGATTTCCGATCGTATTCATGATTATTCACCAATTCAAATGGAGGAGGTTTATGGTAGAGATGTTTTAGTAAGTGAAGGGATAAAATATCCTAACATAGAAGCTAGCATTACTCATATGTTTGAGCAGTTTGAGTAACAGAATCAAAAGATGCTGGATAGACTCCAAGAATTTCGAGGACTATGGAAGTCCTGAAGAATCACATGGGTCAATTTAAAGAAGAGATGACGAATGAAGAAGTTTGGACTCAAAGCCAAAATAATTCTGATTTTTCCACGGTTAGTAATGAATATACGATCGATGATAAAGATGATGAACCTTCTGAAATTCCTTGCAACGATGATGAAGTTATTCCAACTCCAGATCATAATAATGATCATTCGCCAGCCTTGTACAACAGAACCATTGTTCTAAACAGAAAAGACCCGGTTGTTTCTTCTAAGGAGATTCATACCGATTATCCTACGGTTTACACTGAAGAGGATCTCCTTAGAGCGGAATTTGATTTTGATAATGAGGAGTGTTGGGATTTTTATATCTCAAAGGAGTACACATTAGAGGACATTTTTACATATGAACCTAATTTTTGGTCCGATGATGAGAATATTGAAGAGATGGAGATTGAGAAAGAAACAAAATTGATTGATTTCGTGGAAGACCCAATTGAGCTTGCCAAGGATAATAATGATGTTGAGATTTCGGTTGAAGCAGAAACTGATGAACAATGTTTTTTAAAGTTTTTGATAGAGGACCACGATATGCATGAGGTAAATAATTCATTTGAATTCTTTAAACTGATAAGGATCCCGTAATACAAGAGATTGTGGAAGGTTTTTCTAATTCTTTGCATATTTCTATATCTTTTGATCCTTTTCCCCCAATCGAAATAATACCCCAAAAGGTTGTTAACCCGATTTTTAAGGAACTACCTCACTTCGGGTTGGGTATTTGTGCTATTAAAATTCCTAAGAACTATTTTGCTTCTAACTATCCACCACTAGATATGTTTGATTATAACACTGTGTAGGTTCGCCGAGAGTAACCCAAAGAAGTTCCCTTGTTTTATATTCTACATACACTTCCAAGTGTATAAAAGACTAAGTGTGGGGGTAACTTCCACCAAATAACAATTTTGATATTTTTATCTTATGCTAACATTTGCATGGAGTTGTTATTAGAAATGCAGATTGTTATCTGGGTGGATCCCCAGATTTTCAGATTGTTGGTTTATGGGCGCTAACCAAAAGGTCAGGCTGAGGACGTTAAACTAAGCGGTGAATGGGAGGCAACCCATTGGTTTTTTATTTATACCTTTTGGGTTTTAATTTTTAGTTTTCATATCATATTAGGATTCCCATCTTGATTTTACATTGGAAGAGTCAATTTACATTGAGGACAATGTAAAGTTTAAGTGTGTGGGAGTATTTGCATATATAGTTTTTAGCTTTAGTTTTTAATTTTTGCATAAACCTCCAACTTTTAGAGTTAAGAGTCACTTAGTGTACTTGTAGCTAAGTTTATATACAGAGTTCTAGCCGAAATAACCGAACTTAGAAGTATTACAGAACTATATTCAGGTTGCTTAGTTTTTGAGAGGCTAGAGCTGACAAAAAGGGACTTAAACTGCCGATAGAGAATACAATATTAAAGAAGATGGTCATTCATTAGTGGAGACTACCTATTGTTACATCAAGCGAGGCACCAAACCTTCAATTCATTGTAGATGACTAAATTTGTTCTTTAGAGTGTGTGTCATCATACGTTAATTCCGGGTAGAATGATGAGCTATTCAACCTCGCACCAATGTCAGCACTACTTTTTGATCTCTTGAGTGCTACTTTATCAATCATGAGGGTGTCATCAGAATTGCTAACTATATCTTGTAGTCTTGTTTGCAGTTGACACCATTCTTTCAACAAAGCAACAATAAAAACACATCGTCAACAAGAGGGGCATTAAAATCAAGGAGCAAGTTGAATACACTCAAGGTTTACAAGCAACGGTACAAGAAATAAAAAATTTCATATTCAAGTGAAGCAACGATACAATGAGCAGAATTATATATACATGTTGAAAACCTATGCACAAGAGCGAAAGAAAGCAAAATATGGGAGTTAGTGGATTTCATGATATTGAGACAATAAAAGTTGTAAAGAATCAAGTGGTAAAATCCTTCTCCCATAGCCACATTAGTTTTATTTGTTAGCAATTTTAGCATATAAAAAGTAAGAAAAAAAAAACGAGAAAAAATAAATAAATAAATAATTATTATTGTTTTAGTGTATATTTCTTTTTGTATTCATTCAATAATGTCGTGGGGAAGAAGAAATCTATAAAGAAGTTTCAAGCAACAAGGAATTTAGGAAAACATTTACAATTGTCAAAGTTCTACGAAGTTCAAGAGTTCATCATCAACAGTTGAAGACCGAGGACGTTTCTATTTGCTGTGAGAGTAGTGTTGATTTTAGACCGGGTGAGAAGGTAAGTAAGCATTCTCATCCTTACATAGTGGTTGATTTCATTTCTTAGAGATCATTAGGAAAAAAAAAAGGTTCTTTTTCGTCCTACGTTTCTATGGGATAACATCTTCATATAATTCAGAAGGTTACTTTTCCTTCCCACCATTCAACGTGTGATGGATTTATATCTTCACTCTTTCCTGCACACATGAGAACCATAAAGTGCGTCTTTTGAGTGTAAAATTCATAAAATCCTATTGGTGAGGCAGAACGCTTATTCGATCGCTCTCGAGACTGGATTCTTTCATATGGTGGTTTTATCCTAACACAAGAGTTAAGCATGATAATAATTTTATTTGGCATTTCTAACTTTTTATTATTAGTGTGAAGAAACTTTATGTCCTCATAGCTCTTTGGATGTTTGTGACTTTGAAATTGGAATAGGTTTTGTGGGTATACCTCTTGTAAACCCTCACGAGAATATAAGTCGTCCACTAGGGACACCTAGGGTTTTAAAGGATAGTTGCACTTGCTAAGTGTAACCATGTCCTCGACGAAATGTAGTTGTTGTATTTTAGTTTAGTTTAAATAATAGTTTTTCTCGAGGACTAACAAAAGCTAAGCGTGGGGGGATTTGATAACTGCTTAATTCACATGTTTAGAGTATAAATTACAATTTTTTAGCTATACTTCTTGCATATTACTTGTTATTATGATTATTTTCTATTTTATTTCCTATATTAGGTGAATCATCCAAAAATGAGCTACAAAGTTGCTAAAATAGAGAAGGAAGTGAAGTACTATTGATGAAGAAGGGCCAAAGAAAAAATTTAACTCATTCAAATCCATGTGTTCTTAATACCACCTTTTAGATAACGAGAATATGAATCCAACGCAAAAAGAATAAGGTCATTCCGAGTTCCGACGAAAAAGTTACGGACAAAACAGCCGAGATGAAGAAAGTGAAACCCATAATATTACAATCGGTAGATAATGGGAAACCCTGCCTACCGATGATAGGCACATTTTTGTGTCTATATTGCGCCCGAATATTTGCTTCGATAGTACTCGATTTTACACTTATTATGTCTTTTTATGTCTTTGTAGGTATTTTTGAGAAATAAACATTTGCGGAAAAATTGGCTCGAAAAGTGTTAAAGGCACCCGGGAAAATTAATTAAGGCACCCACACTTTGGATTGGGGGCACCCCCTTTCATTCAAATTCAAATGTGGCGGGAACACGGGTGTAACTAAGTGAAATTCATGTGTACGTTGTGTACGTGATTTTTGGGATGTTTTGGAGTTCCAAATTGCTTCAAAGACTACAAGAGTCCAAGACCAACTCAAACACTTCAATTTGGAGGGATTTACGCCAGAGAATATTGCCACAGCCGTGAACTTGGACGGGAATTTGGATTCCGGCTTGGAATCGGATTTGTGAGTGTTTTGGATATATATTAAGAGTTTTAATAGGTTTGGAAGACTCCCTAGGGTTCCTACACCCTATATATACCAATAAAAGCCAAGAAAATAGGGGGGAGAAGCTCACAGAAGCTCACCGAAGAAAACAGAGAAATTCCGGCCGACTGTTCTTGCCGCAGCTCAACGGAGAAGACGAACAAGCAAGTTTGTAACTGTTGTTGTTTCTATTGCGTCTTCTCTTTTCTTTCCTGTTGCGTTTTTGCTTCTGTAACACAGCGAACCCTGTTCTGTAACGTATATACGCGTCTCTGTTCAGCTGTGTTACATCTATTTCACCTTTGTAAACACTTTTTGGAGCAATGAAAGATTATTTTGAGCATATTTTCTCTACCATGAGCTAATCACCATCACTGGGATGACGGAGGAAGCTTTTTATCTAATAATTAAGTGGTATGTATTTAATTAATTTAGTTATGCAATTTATTTATGATTAATTGCCTTGATTGAAAATTGATTTAAAAGATTTTTATTAAGCAATTGTGATTCCGTTAGATGGTGCATGCCTCGGATTAGGTCCCTAGATGCTCCATGCTTGTGTCATACAGTTGTTGTTTTGAAAATCTATTTTCGCAATGCTTTAGAATCAAAATAAAATGTTTTAATTGCACGATTAAAATTACTATCACTTGATTTATTGGTTAAAAGTGGAATCCTGAATCCTAGTTCTTCCCCATATTTTTAAAAAGTCATCTTTATTTTAATCTATTTCATTTTCTTTAATTAAAATTGGTCTGAAATTAAATCTTCACAAGTCTGAGAATCAAATCTATTTTACCACTATATTTTATCACATCAATTTTTGGCGCCTCTGCCGGGGACTTGTTTTTAGGTTTAGGATTTTAGATTTATTTTTAGGTTTTTATTTTTAGTTTTATTATTTTACTTTGTTCTATTTTACGTTCTTTTGGTATTTCTCTTTTTGCTACAGGTTGGATTTTGGATCGAAAAGAAAGTACGCCAAAGATTTGGAATTAAAGCTAAAGACTTGGAGTTAAAAGATAAAGCTTAAAGAACGAAAAAGAAGACGAAGATTTTTATTAATTAGATTTTATTTTATTTGTTTTTTTTAGAAAATTGTATTAGGAATTTGTATTATTTCTGTAATTTTTCTTTTATTTTGGACACTTTTTGTACATTATTTTTGGGATTTTGAACATTTTATTTATTTTTAAACCCTACGGAAGGGTATTATTTGAATATAAACTGCTATAGGGAAGGACGACAATTACGATATTGTCTCGGCCCCTCGGGTTCGCACACTGACACAGGAGTCGGTGGCCCGAGTCGACTACAACCGAATCATCCCCGTCTGGTACGGGAGGTAAGACTCGATCAACCCACGAATCCCCTGCAAGTGGGTTTACTGTATTCCTTCGTATGCATATATGTTGAGGAACTGAAAACGGACTTACTTTTCTAGTAAAGGGAAAGAACTGGCCATACAAGATAAGGACTCAGATTTCATCATCGTTTCCTTCTTGCTCGCTTTAGGAACACGTTACCAAACGCGAACCTAAAACCTTAAAATTTTGACTAGAAAGAGACCTATAGGGTATCGAGCTTATTGGAAAATCGTTCAAAAGGATTGTACTGGTTACTTTATTAGCCTAACTCGAAGTTCAGGAAGATTATTTTAAGTTGATTAGAGCCGCCTTGTAACCCAGGGAAAAGTGCCAAAGAGACAGGGTTATCAAAGCTCCTTAGAGCTTATCCTGTTTCTCTTCGACTTAATCTAATTCAGATCGTTCTAAGAGGTTTGCTAAAACTGTAACCAGTTGCCTTTTGAAAGAATAAAAGCGGTCTAGAAACAATCTAAGTGGAACCATCATGCTTTTTGTTTGCTAGATTCAATAGGTTTGATTTGGTTGAGTCATCCTTGCTTGTGTATGTTTAGAACCTCTTCCGGTAGGATTTATTTTTAGAGTTTATTTTTGTATATATTAGGAAGTTTTTGTTAGAAAATGTCGAACTGGTATTATGAGGACCAATACAATGAATATCCGACTGAATTTCAAACTAGACATTATCCATACTATCATCATGGTATGGATAGTAGTCGGGACCACCACCAACCTTTTAGAGGTTACTTCCCATACCAAGGTGATCCCAATTACTATTCGTACATACACCCGTCTTATGAACATGAAAGTGAGCAAAATTCTAGTTCTTTGTCTTGGAGGGATGCCCTAAACCAAATGCAATCTAGTACTCCCCATGATGATTTGAGCTCTTTGTCTTGGAGGAATGCCCTAGAGCAATTGCGATCTAGTTCTCATCATGAACCTAGTATGCCTCTAGAAGAATCACACGAGCAGTTGCAATCTAGTACTCCCCATGATGATTTGAGTTCGTTATCTTGGAGGGATGCCCTAAAGCAGATGCAATCTAGTACTCCCCATGAACCTAGTATGCCTCTA
>JAJJMC010012982.1:0-70473 GCA_023531435.1 Papaver californicum
TTAGTCGTAACAAGGTGGTAACAATCCAAATCAAACAAGAAATCTGACTAAATCTCGTTAAAATTAAATTCAAAAAAATTGCAGTTTCAAAGCTGCACTTTCCCGCCAAAATTCAGTTGGAGAAGATGGAGTGCCACTATCCAATATGGGGGTGCCTTTAGCAATTTCTCCGGGTGCCTTTAGTAATTTTTTCGAACCGATTTTTCTAAAAACACCTAGACATACATAAAAACACCATATTAAAACAAAATTGAGCATTAACAAAATATAGAATTGAGATAAAATAGACACACAAATGTGTCTATCAAATACCCCCAAACTTATTATTTGCTAGTCCTCGAACATATCTAATCTAGAAAATAAAAATCCTAACTCACAGTCGCAGGCATCGCGATTGCACTTAGCGTGTGCAACAAGCCTTTAAACCCCTAGGTGTCCCTAGTGGACGAGTTTTGTCTCGTGAGGGTTTGCAAAGAGATATAACCACAAAACCTTTACTCCAAACTCTAGCTACTTGTGAACGATTAAGGGTAGACACTAAACAAGCTATTTAATTGGCATACTAAATTCTTCGCCTATAAGAATCATTATCCTATATGATTCCAATTGTTGTACACGAGTTTGCACTCAGCGTACCAAAATTCATATAAGAATGCAAAACTCTACTCAAATAATCATCAAACGTTCCAGAACTGAATGGAAATTATCAACATTCACATTGCTCGGAATCAATCAAATTCAAACACATGGATATAGAAGTAATGAATGGTGCACATGTTGACTAAGGTGAACAGTGTTTCCCATATTTGTATGAAGGTTACTGCCAGGATGAATCCTAATGGATTGAGATAGGCTCCCACTGGTCTTAATCCCTATACTAATATCGACTCAGCTGGTATATACAAGGGCCCCAGCGGTCGATTTATTGAAAATAAAACAATTAACTTTATATTATTAAATATACTGACAACATGATTGGATCAATTTGAATCCAAGCGCATGCTTCTTATCAGCATCTTACATGATAGTTCTCATGGATCCTGCGTTCCACACTTGCTTAGGCGACAGAGACAGGGAGAACACACACATATTGTTATCAAAGTGTCAATACTCGTTTTTATTGTTTGTTTGTTTTTGAAATAATGGTCTAAATAATACAATAATGGGGCTTGATCTCAAACACTCTACTTCATCCTGACGGCGATAACAATTCGATATTGGTGCCCCACCAAATCACTTAGAGAAACACAAAAAAATTGTAAAAATAAAAACATAAGGTGATATGGTCGAGATAGACTCTGAGATATGCTTGTTCAATAATTATCATGTTATTTCTAACACCTGAGTGCATCCATCTATGAATAAACCATTTAGCTGGGCACACCAATTCCTATAGATAAAATTTATGTTTCCATCTACCTAAAATGGTTAGTTTCATCCTGAATTTTTCACAAGTTTCAAAAGTTAGGAGTTTTATTATTTCAACTAAAAGTTTCTCCCTTACCCCCAAACTTAAACCTAACATTGTCCTCAATGTTTCAAATTAAAGTGCAATACCAAAAAGATAGGTAGCTTGAGGAATAAAGAGGTAAGTCAGAAAGATAGTACCTGGGTGAAGCGTAACAATCCTTCTTTTGAGAATAAGACAGAAAAATAAATATAAAAACTTACTAATGTACAACAACATCCTTGATGGTCAATCAAGGTAAGCAGGGTCCTCCAAAGGGACCTCCTCAACATCACCTGCAGGAAAAGTTTTTAAAAAGGGTTTCAATCTATGATCGTTAACCTTTGAAGAACTACTACCATCAAGTTTCTCAATCTCAATAGAACCATGAGGAAAAATAGTGCGAACTATAAAAGGACCCGTCCACCGAGAGCGTAACTTCCCAAGGAATAGATGCAAACAGGTATCATACATAAGAACTTTTTGGCCTGGAGAAAATGACTTTCTTAAAATATTTCTATCATGCACAAGTTTCATTTTTTTCTTATACTCCTTAGCACTATTGTATGCATCTGTACGAATCTCGTCCAACTCATTGAGCTGGAGCTTCCTGTGAGCTCCTGCCTTGTCAAGCCAAAAATTAAGTTGCGTTACAGCCTAATATGCTTTATGCTCTATATCGACGGGCAGGTGACATGCCTTGCCAAAAACTAAACGATAAGGTGACATTCCAATGGGGATCTTAAACGCAGTACGTTAAGCCCATAAGGCATCAGTAAGCCTCAATGACCAGTCTTTCCGATTAGGATTAACTGTTTTCTCTAAAATACGTTTTATCTCTCTGTTGGAAACCTCTACTTGACCACTAGTATGTGGGTCATATGGGGTAGCCACTTTGTGTGTAATACCATATTTCTTCATCAAAAGCTTAAATGATCGATTACAAAAGTGTGACCTTTCATCACTAATTATAGCTCGCGGTATACCAAAACGTGCAAATATGTTACCATTCAAAAAATGGACCACAAGCTTGTGGTCATTTTTTTTGCATGAAACCGCCTCAACCCACTTAGACACATAGTCTACAATGACAAGGATGTAAAAATAACCAAAAGAATTAGGAAAATGACCCATAAAATCAATCCAACATACATCAAAGACCTCAATAACTAGAATAAGGTTCAAGGGCATCACATTTCCATGGGAAATGGTTCCTAACTTCTGGCAACGCTCACAAGTAACACAACAAAGGTGGGTGTCTTTAAACAACGAAGGCCAGTAGAATCCACACTGCAATATCTTAGCAGCGGTTTTCTTAGTACTAAAATGACCCTCACAAGCATGATCATGACAAAAGGAAATAACAGTGGACTGGGGTATTCGACCAGTAACAAGATAGTTCACTATATTCGCATACCAAGGTAATCGCGAAACAAGGAAAAGTTGTTCATCACGAAAACTATCCGTCACAAGAAGGGAATCATCAGGGGAATCAAAAACAAGCCTAGACAAGTGGTCTGCTACTACATTTTTTGCACCCTTTTTGTCTTTAATGTATAGAGAAAATTCTTGTAACAAAAGGATCCATCTAATCAATCTAGGTTTAGTATCCTTCTTGGACAGAAGATACTTCAAAGCAGCATGATTAGTAAATACTATGACCTTAAAACCTAAGAGATAGGATCTAAACTTGTCTAAGGAAAAAACAATGGCTAACAATTCCTTCTCCTTGGTGGTGTAGTTCAGTTGGGCATCATTCAGAGTTTTGCTAGCATAGTAAATCACATGAAGTAATTTGTTTTCTCGTTGACCTAGCACAACACCAATAACATAATCTGAAGTATCACACATGATTTCAAAGGGTAGATTCCAGTTAGGTGCCTGGACTATGGGGGCGGTAGTGAGTAAAGTCTTAAGCTTCTCAAAAGCCTCTAAACAAGCATCATCAAAGACAAACTTTACATCTTTTGCAAGCAAATTGCAAAGAGGCCTAGAAATCAAGTTAAAATCCTTAATAAATCGACGATAAAAACCTGCATGCCCTAAGAATGACCTAATATCTCTTACGGTTTTGGGAATATGTAAATTCTTAATAAGGTCAACTTTGGCTTTGTCTACCTCTATACCCTTAGAAGATACGATGTGCCCTAAAACAATTCCTGAACGAACCATAAAATGACATTTCTCCCAATTAAGCACTAAATTCTTTTCCTTACATCTAGTCAACACTAATGTCAAATAATGTAAGCACTCATCAAAAGATGAACCAAACACTGAAAAATCATCCATAAAGACCTCTAAAACCGTTCTACCATGTCAGAAAATATGTTCATCATGCATCACTGAAAAGTAGCGGGTGCATTACACAACCCGAAAGGCATGCGTCTATATGCAAAGGTACCAAAGGGACGGGTAAAAATAGTCTTACCTTTGTATTCTTGGGCAATAACAATCTGATTATAACCAGAGCATCCATCTAACAAGCAATAATAACTATGTCCAGATAATCGTTCTAGCATTTGGTCGATGAAAGGAAGGGGAAAGTGGTCCTTCCTTGTGACTTTGTTCAATTTTCTATAGTCAATACAAACACGCCACCCCATGGTCACTCAGGTTGGGATTAACTCATTGTTATCATTCTGGACTACAGTGATACCTGATTTCTTGGGAACAACCTGAACGGGGATGACCCACTTACTACCTGAAATGGGGTTGATAATACATGTATCTAACAACTTAAGCACCTCAGTTCGAACTACTTTTTTCATGTTAGGGTTCAGTCGACGTTGCATCTCCCTAGAAGGTTTGTTGTCGTCCTCTAAATGACTTTGATGCATACAAACAGTATGACTTATACCCTTAATGTCTGCTAAGGCCCACCCTAAAGATTCCTTGTTGTCTTGAAGTACGATCACTAGCCTACTTTCATGATTACTATCCAAATCGGATGCTATGATTACATGCAAAGTCTCATATGGGCCTAAAAACACATATTTCAGAGTATTTGGCAATGATTTGAGGTCCAACTTAGGAGGCCCTTCTAAAGAAGGAATTAAGGTAGAATTAGAATCTGGTAGTAGTTCGAACTTAGCTTTCCATTTATTAGTGATCGTTTTAGAAAAGTGGTAAAAATAGTTCATTCGTTGAGACTTGTGAAGATTCGTTTTAGACCTAATTTTGATTTAAACTAGAAAATAAGTAAAAGATTTTAACAATATTGGGAAGAAATGGAACTCAGGATTCCACCAAAATCACTTGTGAATGATTTCTACAATGATCTTTAACAATTATAGCTCTTTTATTGACTCTGTTTCTTTGCCAAAAGTAGATTTCTAAAACATTAATTGTAAATCACAAGTATGGCGCATCAAAAGCTCTTAAGTCCTAGCATACACCATCAAACAAAATCACAACTAATTAAGAAAAATCAAAAATCAATTAAAAATCAATGCAAAAGTCATTAAGAATCAAAAATAGTCACCATTCATTCATGAAATATGGCTTCCTCCATTTTCCCAGTGGTTGGGTTTAGCCCATCATGCTCAAAACACTCTCAAAAGATTGGTACATGGCTCATATTGCTTAAGAAGAAGAAAAGAAGCTAAAAATAATAAAACAGAAAATCTGCAACGTTTTCTGGGTGTTACAGATTAACTGTTGCAATGGAGCTTGAAGATAAATATTGCAAAGAGAAGATAAACGTTGCAGATGGGTTGAAGAAACTGATAGACACATTTATGTGTCTTATTTAGTCTCGTACTTGTATTAATAGTCCTCATATTTTGTACTAATAATATGATTTTACGTGCTTTTAGGGTTTTGGGAAATATTTTATCTAAACCCTTTTATAGAACCTGAACCTCAACTAAATGTAGTTGTCTTAAACAAGACACTAGATAGGGATAAGGGTGCATTTGGTTTGTTCACTTTCTGGGTCTGCTGCAGTTTCCTTCTATTTTGGATAACATTGTTTTATTCAGATGACCCACAGTTGTTCCGACTATTGCTATATGATTTAGTAAGGTGACTAATTCTTTCTTAGTCTGGCTGAAGACTGTAAACTTAGCACTTCTTGGGAGGTAACCCATGCTCATGCGACGCGGTAATATCTTTCCTTAACTCCTTTCCTTTGATTGGTAACAGTTTTTCATTGTTCATATATTTAATCATTCATATTTAGAACATTGAGGACAACGTAAGATTTAAGTTTGAGGGTAAGGGAGAAACTTTTAGTGAAACATGAAACTCCAAAGTCTAAAAACTTGTGAACAATTCAGGATGACATTATCCATTCTAGGTAGATAGAAACTTAGCTCTTTTTCTATAGGAATTGGTGTTCCTAGTTAAATAGTCTATACATAAAAGGATGCCTAGCTCAGGTGTTAGAAATAACATGATAGTTGTCACCATATCTCTAGTCTATCTCGACCATTTCACCTTCTGTTTTTATTTTTGCAATTTTTGTGTTTCTCTAAGTGATTTGATGGGGCACCAATATCGAATTGTTATCGTTGTCAGGATGAAGTTTAGTGTTTGAGATCAAGCCCCGTTATTGTATTATTTAGAGCATTATTCAAATAATTATAATAATAATAGTAATAATAAATTGAGTATTGACACTTTGATAGCAATATGTGTGTGTTATCCCTGTCTCTATCGCCTAAGCAAGCGTGGAATGCAGGATCCATGGGAACTATCATGTAATCTGCTGAAAAGGACCATGCACTTAGATTCAAAAGATCTAATCATGTTGTCAGTATAAAGATAATTGTTTTATTTTCAATCAATCGACCGTTGGGGCCCTAGTATATACCAGTTGAGTCGATATTAGTATAAGGATTAAGACCAGTGGGAGCATATCTCAATCCATTACGGTTCATCCTGGCAGTGACCTTCAGACAGATATGGGAAACACCGTTCACCTTAGTCAACATGTGCGAACTTCATTTCGTCGACATCCATCTTCTAAATCTTTTCATGTGATTGTACTTTGATAGATTCTGAGTATCGTGGTTGAACGACTATCTAAGTAGAGTTTTGAATTCTTGTATGAATTTTAGTACTCTAAGTGAAAAATCGTGTGCAACAATTGGACTCATAGAGGGTAATGATTCTCATAGACGAAGAATTTAGTATGCCAACTAAATAGCTTGTTTAGTATTTACCCTCAATCGTTCACAGGTAGCTATAATTTTGAGTAAAAGGTTTTGTGGGTACACCTCTTGTAAACCCTCACGAGACTAAAACTCTTCCGATAGGGACACCTATGGGTTTAAAGGCTTATTGCACACGCTAAGTGCAATCGCGATGCCTGCGAAAGTGAGTTAGGATTTAATTTTTTATTAGATTTACTCGAGGACTAGCAAATAATAAGTTTGGGGGTATTTGATAGACACATCTATGTGTCTTATTTAGTCTCGTACTTGTATTAATCGTCCTCATATTTTGTACTAATAATATGATTTTATGGGCTTTTATGATTTTTGGAAGAATAAACTTTTGTGGAGAAAATTGGCTTAAGAGTGCTAAAAACACCCCCATCAAAAGTGTTAAAGGCACCCTATAAATTATTAAAGGCACCCCCTTGGATTTGATAAAGGCACCCATGTTTTACTAAAGGCACCCACTCTTCAAGTTTTGAATTTTGGCGGGAAGAATTTTCTCTCCAACTGTGAAAGATTTGTCCGATCTTAAAGACGTATTAAGGCAGGATATCTCCTCTACTTATAATTAGAAAGTACTAAACGAGTTTGGAAACCATTTAATCAATTAAAACTCGGATCAAATATTCCTACAAGTCCGGGAAAGAAAAATCAGGAAGAAAACAAAAATCACGTGAAATATGGGATTTGCTTCCCTGTTTCCACTGGTTTTGATTCTGTAATCAGTTAGGGAAACAAGAGAAGGAAACAAACATCACCAAAGGTAGAGAATAATATGCAGAAAGAGATAAAAAAATCCCGAGATATGATCATAACATCGAGATTTGATTCTCATCAATGAGAAGATTTCACGAGTTATTGAGGTTGGAGGTGGTTGTAATATAAATAGAGAATCTCTGGGAAGAGTTACGGTGGGGTCTGGAGAGGCCAAACTCACCAAATCAAAAATCTAGAAATTTCTCATGATGAAGAAGACGAAGATTCCGTTGCGAAAATGTTGAAGATTCTGTGGTGAAAAGTTTGAAGATTCTGTTGCTAAAGCTTTTAACTTTGCAACAGATATCTTCATTTGCAACGTTTATCTTCAGGAAACAGTTATCCCTCTGTAACAGTGAGTCTGTAACGTTGATAAACGTTGCAAACTCACTGTTTTTATTATTTTCACTTTTTTTCACCATTTGTAAACACCTTTTTGAGCAATGAATAAGTATTTTGAGAGTGTTTTCAACATGAGGAGTTAAACCCCATCACTGGGCTACGGAGGAAGCTATTTTTTCCAAAAATTATGTGGTAATATTTATTTAATTAATTTGTGCAATTCTTTTATGATTATTTGCCTTGGTTAAAAATTGATTTAATGATTTTTGTTAAGCAATTGTGATTTCGTTAGATGGTGCATGCTTTACCTAGGTTTTAGATGTTTCATGCTTTTGTTATACAATTATTTTTTTAAAAATCTACTTGTTGCAATATTTTAGAATCAAATTAAACGTAAGAGTTGCATAATTATAATTATTGAATTAAATCAATTTAAAATTTGGAAAATAGTGGAATCTGAGTGCCATTCCCTTGTAATTTTGTCAATATCTTTTATTTGTTATTTTTAGTCTTAGAAATTAGTTTTAAAAAAAAATCTTCACAAGTCTTGAGCGAACCTTTATTTACCACTATTTACAAAACCATCAAATTTTGGCGTCGCCGACGCAGACTTGTTTTTATAATTGTTTTTAGATTCTTTTTTAGGTTAATTGGTTTAGTTAGATCTTTTTATTTAATTTTATTTGTTCTATTTTACGTTTTTGGGTATTTTCTTTGTATTACAGGTTTTGGATCAAAAAGAAATTGGAGCTAAAGATTATATTGATTGATTAAAGACTTGGAGTCAAAGACAAAGCGAAAAGAACGGAAAAAGAAGACAAGATCTTTTTTAGTTAATTTTTTTAACATTTTTTTTAGGGTTTTTATTTTTCTTTTTAGAAAACTGTATTAAGAAATTCTTCTTATTTTTATAATTATTTTAGGTATTTTTATATTGTTTTTTCTTATTTTTGGACTTTGAACTTTGAACTTTTGAACTTTATTTAATTTTTAAATCCTACGAAAGGGTATTTAAATACAAACTGCAACAGGGAAGGACGAAAATTACGATATTGTCTCGGCACCTCGGGTTCGTACACTGAAACAGGAGTTGGTGACTCGAGTCGACTACAATTGATTCATCCCCCCTCTGGTACGGGAGGTAAGACTCAATTAACCCACGAACCCCCTGTCAGTGGGTTTTCTGTATTCCTTCATAATGCATATATGTTGAGGACTTGAACACGGACTTATTTTCTAGTAAAGGGAAAGGACTTGCCATATAAGATAATGATTCGGATTTCATCACCGTTTCCTTCTTTCCTGCCTTATGAACACATTACCTAACGCGAACCTGAGCCTAAAATTTGACTGGAAAGAGACCTATAGGGTAACGAGCTTATTGGAAAATCATCCAAACGGACTGTATTGGTTACTTTGTTAGCCTAACTTAAAGTTCAGGAAGATTATTTTAAGTTGATTAGAGCCGCCTTGTAAGCCAAGGAAAAGTTGCCAAAGAGGCAGGGTTATCAAAGCTCCTTAGAGCTTATCCTGCTTCTATTCGACTTAATCTAATTCGGATCGTTCTTAGAGATTTGCTAAAACTATAACTAGTTGCCTTTTATAAGAATATAAGCTTGTCTAGAAACAATCTAAGTGGAGCCATCATGCTTTTTGTTTGCTAGATTCAGTAGGTTTGATTTGGTTGAGTCGGTCTTGTTTGTGTTCGTTTAGAACCCCTTCTGGTATGATTTATTTTTAGATTTTATTTTTGTAAATATATTAGGAAGTTTTTGTTAGAAAATGTCGAACTTGTATTATGAGGACCAATACAATGAATATCCGACTGAATTTCAAAATAGACATTATCCGTACTATCAACATGGTGTGGATAGTAGTCGGGATCACCACCAACCTTTTGAAGGTTATTGCTCATACCAAGGTGATCCCAATTACAATTCATACATACACCCGTCTTATGAACATGAAAATGAGAAAAATTCGAGTTATTTTTCTTTGAGGGATCCCTTAAAGTTGCAATCTAGTACTCATCAAGAACCTATTACGCCTCTAGAAGAATCACTCAAAAAGATATCTGAGATAACAAATAGGTTTGAATTAAGGGTGAGAAGAACAATTAGTAGTCCAACTCTTTCTCTAGAAGAATCCCTCAAGCAGTTAGCTGAGAATACAAATAGGTTTGTGTTAAAGACGAAAGAAAGAATTGCTCAAAATAGTCTTAATTGCCAATACAGTGTTTCCACTTTTACCCTTGATAATAATGATGAATATTTACCTAATTTGGAGGATGAGGTTAGAATAGAAGATACTATTTATTTAGATAAGGTTCAATCATCTTCATATTATTATGATGACGAGGATACTTTTGATGAGGAAATTGAAATCCGTAGTCATAATGATAATGAAATTTTTACAACAATTGAGCTTCACGATAATAATGATGTCTCTAGTTATGATCCTAATAATATTAATGATTATTCACCTATTCAAGAGGAAAAGGATTTAACTATAGATACCATTGTTATAGACGGTGAAATATTTCCTCATTATTATGAAGACGATGATGGTTTAGAGGAACGAGTATATTCCGAGACTAGTGTTTTAGAGTCCAACGATTCAGGAACAATAGTATTAAACGAAGAAGATAAACTCGTAGAAATCTTAAATGGGAGTGAGACTGCACCACCTTATTATAACTTAGAAGAAGCAATTGACCATTTTAAGGAATCTAATGATCTAAAAATTAGGGAAATTTTGACTAGCCTATCTAGAGACACCAAAAATTTTAAGTTTGGAGGTGATTATCATTCTCCATGTGCTTTACCTTTAACTCTTTTAAAACTCCCTCACTTGGGACTTGATGTTTGTGCCTCTACCATATTAAGAGACTATCTTCAAGAACTATTTCCCAAACCTAATCATGTCCAAAAAGAAGTTCAGTTGTTAGAAACCCATCCTCTGGTCGATGAGGTTCACCTAGGCAATAATACCAAGATTGACTTTGTTCTCCCACCAAAAAATTTTCTTCCAATTGTGGGAACGTTTGAATTTCAAATGTGTCAGTTATTAAGTTTTGAGATTAAACCTAATTACTTTAGGAGATTAGAATCGACACATTTGCTTAAGAATGACCACCATTTTTAGAGTAGTCAACTGTGTGGGTCAAATATGATAGACTTTGAGGATCCACAATTATTCAGGTTATTATTATGTGCCTTAAATTTATTAGTAGAGTTCTTCCAGACTCTACAACCTGGCTCTCCTGATCCTACCAATGAGGAAATCCAGCCTATGGAAATATTTTATCTAGACCCTTTTATAGAGCCTGAACCTCAACTAAATGTAGTTGTCTTAAACAAGACACTAGATAGGGATAATGGTGCATTTTGTTTGTTCACTTTCTGGGTCTGCTGCAGTTTCCTTCCATTTTGGATAACATTGTTTTATTCAGATGACCCACAGTTGTTCCGACTATTGCTATATGATTTAGTGAGGTGATTAATTCTTTCTTAGTCTGGCTGAATACTTTAAACTTAGCACTTCTTGGGAGGTAACCCATACTCATGCGACATGGTAATATCTTTCCTTAACTCCTTTCCTTCGATTGGTAACATTTTCTCATTGTTCATATATTTAATCATTCATCTTTATAGCATTGAGGACAATGTTAGATTTAAGTTTGGGGGTAAGGGAAAAACTTTTAGATAAAAGGATGCCTAGCTCAGGTGTTAGAAATAACATGATAGCTGTCACCATATCTCGGAGTCTATCTCGACCATATCACCTTCTGTTTTTATTTTTGCAATTTTTGTGTTTCTCTAAGTGATTTGGTGGGGCACCAATATCGAATTGTTATCGTTGTCAGGATGAAGTTGAGTGTTTGAGATCAAGCCCCATTATTGTATTATTTAGAGCATTATTCAAAAATAAAATAAAATAATAATAATAATAATAATAAATTGAGTATTGACACTTTGATAGCAATATGTGTGTGTTCTCCCTGTCTCCGTCGCCTAAGCAAACGTGGAATGCAGGATCCATGGGAACTATCATGTAATATGCTGAAAAGGACCATGCGCTTAGATTTAAAAGATCTAATCATGTTGTCAGTATAAAGATAATTATTTTATTTTCAATAAATCGAACGCTGGGGCCCTCGTATATACCAGTTGAGTCGATATTAGTATAAGGATTAAGACCAGTGGGAGCATATCTCAATCCATTAGGGTTCATCCTGGCAGTGACCTTCAGACAGATATGGGAAACACCTTTCACCTTAGTCAACATGCGTGAACTTCATTTTGTCCATATCCATCTTCTAAATCATTTCATGTGATTGTACTTTATAGATTCTGAGTATCGTGGTTGAACGACTATCTAAGTAGAGTTTTGAATTTGTGTATGAATTTTAGTACGATGAGTGAAAAATCGTGTGCACCAATTGGACTCATAGAGGGTAATGATTCTCATAGCCGAAGAATTTAGTATGCCAACTAAATAGCTTGTTTAGTATTTACCCTTAATCGTTCACAGGTAGCTAGAATTTGGAGTACAAGGTTTTGCGAGTACACCTCTTGTAAACCCTCACGAGACTAAAACTCGTCCGATTGGGAGACCTATGGGTTTAAAGGCTTATTGCACACGCTAAGTGCAACCACGATGCCTGCGAAAGTGAGTTAGGATTTATTTATTTTATTAGATTTGCTCGAGGACTAGCATATAATAAGTTTGGGGGTATTTGATAGACACATTTATGTCTCTTATTTAGTCTCGTACTTGTATTAATAGTCCTCATATTTTGTACTAATAATATGATTTTATGTGCTTTTATGGTTTTTGGAAGAATAAACTTTTGTGGAGAAAATTGGCTAAAAAATGCTAAAAACACCCCCATCAAAAGTGTTAAAGGCAACCTATAAATTATTAAAGGCACCCACTTGAATTTGATAAAGGCACCCATGTTTTTACTAAAGGCATCCACTCTTCAAAATTTGAATTTTGGCGGGAAGAATTTTCTCTCCAACTATGAAAGATTTGTTCAATCTTAAAGACGTATTAAGGCAGGATATCTTTTCTACTTATAATTAGAAAGTCCTAAAGGAGTTTGGAAACCATTTAATCAGTTGAAACTCGGATCAAATATTCCTACAAGTCCGGGAAAGAAAAATCAGGGAGAAAACAAAAATCACGTGAAATATGGGATTTGCTTCCCTGTTTCCACTGGTTTTGATTCTGTAATCAGTTAGGGAAACAAGAGAAGGAAACAAACATCACCAAAGGTCGAGAATAATACGCAGAAAGAGATAAAAAAAAATTCTCGAGATTTGATTCTCATCAATGAGAAGATTTTCACGAGTTATTGAGGTTGGAGGTGGTTTTAATATAAATAGAGAATCTCTGGGAAGAGTTACGGGGGGGTTTGGAGAGGCCAAAATCACCAAATCAAAAATCCAGAAATTTCTCATGATGAAGAAGACGAAAATTCCGTTGCGAAAAGGTTGAAGATTTTAGGGCTAAAAGTTTAAAGATTCTGTTGCTAAAGCTTTTAACTTTGCAACAGATATCTTCATTTGCAACGTTTATCTTCAGGAAACAGTTATCCCTCTGTAACAGTGAGTCTGTAACGTTGATAAACGTTGCAAACTCACTGTTTTCATTATTTTCACTCTTTTTTCACCATTTGTAAACACCTTTTTGAGCAATGAATAATTATTTTGAGAGTGTTTTCGACATGAGGAGCTAAACCCCATCACTGGGCGACAGAGGAAGCTATTTTTTCCAAAAGTTATGTGGTAATATTTATTTAATTAATTTTTGCAATTCTTTTATGATTATTTGCCTTGGTTAAAAATTGATTTAATGATTTTTGTTAAGCAATTGTAATTTCGTTAGATGGTGCATGCTTTACTTAGGTTTTAGATGTTTCATGCTTTTTTTATACAATTGTTGTTTTAAAAATCTACTTGTTGCAATATTTTAGAATCAAATTAAACGTAAGAATTGAATAATTATAATTATTGAATTAAATCACTTTAAAATTTGGAAAATAGCGGAATATTATTCCCAGTCCCTTGTAATTTTGTTAATATCTTTTATTTGCTATTTTTAGTCTTAGAAATTAGGTTTAAAAACAAATCTTCACAAGTCTTGAACGAACCTTTATTTACCACTATTTACAAAACCATCAGAAATCATTGCAGCTGAAGATATATGTTGTAAAGCTAAAGATAAACGTTGCTGATGGGTTGAAGAAATCGTCATCGTATCCATGTTCTTCACGTTCAGCAGCAGAACTTTCATTTTTCTCATGTTTTCTTCCCGAGCCTCCGCATTTGATTTTTCTTCCTCCTCTTTGCTATTTATAGGTCTTAGATAGCATCCCTATTCCTTAATAGATTAGGACTCAAATAACTCTCCAAAACCGTGTAAATCTTAATCAGGGAGTAAACCCTTTTTCGAGTGTAACACGGATTTCCACCCATTTTCTCGGCTTTAAACTCTAGTAATTTACGTGTTTCATCCTCTAATGATTGTTGCTTCATGTTGATAAGGTTTAAACTCTTTAAAATCCCCCAAAAATCGTTTTTGAAAATCACAGCTAACTCTCACGTAAAAGAAACATCTCCCACCATTTTTGTTTTTCAAAATCAAAAGGGGATGCCCCCTAACCAACAATGGGTCCCATTATCAGAACTCTTGGGGTGCCTTTATCAATTTTCTCGGATACTTTTAGTAATTTTTCTCGGATGCTTTTATCAATTTTTGAGTCGATTTTTCCACAAGTGTTTATTTCCCAAAACTACCTACAAACACATAAAAGTAACACAATAAGTACCAAATTGAGCATTAACAATATAGAGATTTGAGAACAATTTAGACACAAAATTGTGTCTATCAATTAGTATCTAACACAGGGGTAGAGTCTAACATAGTATTCGCTTGATCAATAGTGTTATCATCGTCAAAATCTAAGCCAAAATGGGATTAACAACTCTCTAATGGATCTTCAGATAAAATGTTTTATAATGACTCTTGAACTAATGTTCCTATCATATTCACCTCTTCAATGCACGTGTCATCTAGCTCAATGGGTTGCTTACTAATATTGAAAATATTCAGCTCAATAGTCATATTGACAAAAGATAAATTCATAATACAATTTCGACAATTAATGATCGCATTAGATGTAGCTAAAAACGGGCGACCTAATATCACAGGTATCTGGTTTTCTGGGTCAGGAACATGTTGGGTATCTAGGATAACAAAATCCACAGGATAAATAAACATATCGACCTCAATCAGAACATCCTCGACAATACCACGAGGAATTTTCACAGACCTATCAGCTAACTGAAGTGTTATCTGGTTAGGTTTTAAGTCACCAATTCCTAGCTAAAGGTACAGATGGTACGGAAGTAAGTTCACACTAGATCTTAAGTCAAGTAACGTTTTCTCTACACGGTAGTTACCTATTGTGCAAGATGGTAGGGGAACCTGGGTCTTTGTACTTACGAGTTGTGTTGTTCTGGACAGTTGAACTCACATGACTATCTGTAAAGGTTTTTTTCTGTACACTAAGCTTTCGCTTTTGCGTACAAAGATCCTTAAGGAACTTGGCATAAGTAGGAATCTGCCTAATTGCATTTAATAAAGGAAGATTGATGTTGACTTGATTAAAAATCTCCAATATATCATTAAAGTTAGATTCCTTCCTAGTTGATACTAGAATTTGCGAGAATGGGGCTCTGGGCACAAAATCGGGCTCAGCGGGAACCGCATTGGACTCTTTAGAGACTTTATCAGTCTCTTCAGCTACAAGATCAGAAGGGTTAACTACAACATGTTCGCTATCGGGCAAGGTTACCGTGTTGTCTATCACTCTACCACTCCTAAGGGTTTTAATTAAATTCACATGATTTGATGATTTCTCACCAGAAGATAACTCATGAACTCCTCTAGGGTTGGGTTTTGGTTGACTAGGGAACTTTCCTTTTTCTCTTTCTCTCAAAGACTCAACGATTTGACCAACCTGGGTTTCTAAATTGGAAATAGCCTGACTGTTAGCCTGAACAATCTTTTGATTTTCTTGTAAACTTTTGTTGACTAACTGCTGAAAATATTTAGTGTTATGAGTTAATGAGGCGATAGACTCTGCTAAACTCATGATCGTCTTATCTATCGGATTCTGGAATTGTGCTGGTCCAGAAGGATTCTTAATATAACCAAACCTGGGGGAACCTGAGGGTTACTAGACTGACCTTGATTTTGGCCCTTAGACGAAGAAAGGTTTGGATGGTTTCTCCAACCAGGGTTATAGGTTTCTGAATATGGGTCAAGCTTCTGATGGTTATCATATCTAGTGTTATTGTAAAGAGCATCGGATTGCTCTTCAACAGTCTGTCCTTCCCAAAATGACTTGAGCTCTATTCTACAACTAGATTGACTCAATTCTAAGGCTTATATCCTTTTTTCTATAACTGCAATTTTGGCATCTGATTAAAGAATTCCATCTACCCTATTGACATACCTCTGCTCAGTAAAAAAATTCTCTGGGGTTCCTTACTACATTCCCATTATTGGGTTTTTTCGGCAATTTCATTCAAAAATATCGCATCATCAACGTTTTACTATCAAATCTCCTTGTACACAATGACTCGACCATTGTCGTCATCGGATAATCTAGCCCTTCATAAAGGATCTGGACTAGTCTAACCTTTTCTAAACCTTTATGGGGACATTGTATCAATAAATTCTTGAACCTTTCCAAATACCTATACAAAGATTCTCCCTCTTGCTGCACAAATTTGGAAATCTCGTGCTTAATAGATGATGTTTTGTGCCTAGTGAAAAATTTAGATAAAAAGGCAGCGGTAAGTTGTTCATATGTTTCAATGGATTCAGATGGAAAATTATATAACCAAGATTTGGCCTTGTCTCTCAAGGAAAAAGGAAACAACCTAAGTTTCAAAGCTTTATCAGACAGTTGAGAATTCTTAGGGTATTACATATTTCTTCAAATTCCTAATGTGAAAGTAGGGGTTTTCATTTTCTTTTCCTAAGAAGATTGGGAGCATTTGTATGGTCCCAGGTTTTAACTCATATTTTGCTTGAGTTGCAGCTAACTTGATGCATGATGGACGAGAAGTCCTAGTGGGATTCAACAAATCTTTTAAAGTTGTCATTTCTGACACAGCTGTAAAACTAGGAATAACTTCCTCACTAAGAGACAAATTCTCAAAACTAAAGTTTCCAAAAATAAGTCTCTCAAAAGAAGGGTTTCCTAAATTCTCAATTTCAAAGACACAGTTTCTATTCTCGTCACTGATCAAATGACCAATAGAATCTCTTCTCCATGCATGCTCACTCAAGTCTTTAGGCGGCATGGGCATGCAATTAAATAACTCCTAATTGGAAGGGAATTCTAAACAAACACAAACAAGGCCGACTCAACCAAATCAAACCTATTGAATCCAGTAAACATAAATCATAATGGCTGCACTTAGATTGTTTCTAGACCAGCTTTTATTCTTCCAAAGAGCAACTAGTTACAGTTTTATCAAATCTCTTAGAACGATCTGAATTAGATTAATTCGAATAGAAACAGGATAAGCTCTAAGGAGCTTTGATAACCTTACCTATTTGGCAACGTTTCCTTGGGTTACAAGGCGGCTCGAATCTACTTACAATAATCTTCCTGAACTTTAAGTTAGGCTAACAAAGTAACCAATACAGTCTTTTTGAATGACTTTCCAATAAGCTCGATACCCTATCGGTCTTCTTTCTAGTCAAATTTTAAGAATTAGGTTCGTGTTAGGTAACATGTTCCTAAGGCGGTCAAGAAGGAAACGGTGATGAAATCCGAGTCCTTATCTTATATGGCCAGTCCTTGCCCTTTACTAGAAAATAAATTTGTATTCATTTCCTCAACATATATGCATACGAAGGAATACAGTAAACCCACTTGCAGGGGATTCGTGGGTTGATCGACTCTTACCTCCCGTACCATATGGGGGTTGAACCGGTTGTATTCGACTCGGGCCACCGACTCCTGTGTCAGTGTACGAACCGAAGGGCCGAGACACTATTGTAATTTTCATCCTTCCCTGTTGCAGTTTATATTTAAATTACCCTTCCGTAGGGTTTTAAAATAATAATAATGTCCAAAAGTCCAAAAAGAAAAAGAAAAAGAAAAAAAATAAAAAAATACTTAAAATAATTACAAAAATAATAAGAATTTCCTAATACAATTTTCTAAAAAGAAAAATAAAAAACCTAAAAAATAAAAATAAATAAAAATAAAGAACTAAAAACAAGCCCGCGTCGGCGGCGCCAAAAATTGATGTGGTTGTAGATGCGATAAGAATGGGTTTGTTTCAGAACTTGTGAAGATTTGACTTTTAGATTCAAATTCTAATAATTAAACTAGAAAACTCAAAAAAAAATTGGTATCAAGATTAAAGAAAAGCACCGAGACTCAGAATTCCACCACTAACCAATTAAAGTGATTCAATCTAATCAATATTCATGCAATTCTTTACGTTTAAAGTGATTCTAATATGTTGCAAAAGTAGATTTTCAAAGTAACAATTGTAAATCGAAAGTATAGAACATCAACAACCCTAGGCTAAGCATGCTCTATCAAAAGAAATCACAATTGTTTAATAAAAATCCTTAAATCAATTTTTAATCAAAGCAAATAATCATAAAAGAAATTGCAAAAATCAATTAAAATAGATTTACCACTTTTCTTGGAACAATGGCTTCCTCCGTCGCCTCAGCAAAGGGGTTTAGATCCTCATATCAATCACTTGCTTAAAATAATGATTCATGACTCAAAGTGTTTATAAGTGATGAAAAAGGTGAAAAAATAAAGAAAATTGCAAGTTTGTAACGTTTATAGGCGTTACAGAATCACTGTTACAAAGCAAGGATGAAGATAATGTTGCAAAACTGAAAATATTCGTTGCAAATGGATGAAGAAACCGTGGATGAGAGGTTGAAAAAACCGTTGATGTAGCATATGTTCTCTGTGTTCTTCAGCAGTAGCAGAGAAAAATTCTATGGATTGATTTCTCTTCCTTCCCATCGTCTCCTGAGCTCTCCCTAAACTCTCCCCTCCTCTTTTTAGGTATTCCCGACCCCTATTTATACACAGCAACCCAAATATCTTCCCATAACTCATCCCAAATCTTCACAGTTAAGAAAATATTTTTGGGATATTTTTCTTTTATTTTCACGTGTCTGTAACTGTTAATTACGAGAATTGTTTCCCCTTTTATCTTCTTCACACGTCAAATGGCAGCTCAAACTCTCCAGACATGTTTAACACACGTTTTAGACAGAGTTAAACTCACGCAATCTTCCTCAGAAAATCCCGAGTATATCTCTTTCTCTGTTTTCTTCAAACCATAAAAAAAATATCCCTCTTTTTTTGAAGCTAAAAGACTTACCATCCCTGTTTAGTCGTAACAAGGTGGTAACAATCCAAATCAAACAAGAAATCTGAATAAATCTCGTTAAAATTAAATTCAGAAAAATCGCAGTTTCAAAATTGCACTTTCCCGCCAGAATTCAGTTGGAGAAGATGGAGTGCCCTTATCCGGGATAAGGGTGTCTTTAGCTCTGAAGTGCCCATATCCAATCTATGGGTGCCTTTAGCAATTTCTCTGGGTGCCTTTAGTAATTTTTTTGAGCTGATTTTTCCAAAAACACCTACATATACATAAAAACATCATATTAGTACAAAATTGAGCATTAACAAAATATAGAATCGAGATAAAATAAACACACAAATATATCTATCAGATTATATAGAAGAAAGAAGCAAGTGCATCTTTCAAGGGAAATCTTTAAACCTTATTTACTGCCGTTAGAATTAAACTTCACTTATATAGTTTTAGCATTCATGCTATACTATTTAAACCTTATTCTCCTTATTCTCGGTTAAGATTTAATACTTTCCTGACTAATACCAACTCGGCAAATTGTGCTAGTAGTTTTTTGGGTCCCTCCAAGAATTGATTTTCATAAAATTAATGTTGATGCATCTTTCGATCATAATGCTAACTGTATGGGTACCGGCTTGGTAATTCGCAACTATGCAGGTGAATGCAATGTTATCAAAGGATTGTATGCACATTAGTTCCTAGACCCAGAAGCAGGAAAGTGTGTTGCAGTAAAGGAAGCACTCAACTGAGCAATCTACTTAAAGCTTGATAAAATTTATATTGAAGTTGATGCATATATGTCTAACCCATAATATAAGATTTTTAGTTAAAATAGTAAGTTTTTGATTGGTTTTATATTTTTAATTTAGCATGACTAAGCTAACCTTTATCCTTTATGTATTACTAACAAATTTATTAGAAATAAGCTCCAATTTTTACGATCAATTTGTTTACGGCTAGAAATATTTTCTTCAGAAGTCTCATCAATATTTTCGTTCAATTAATTAATTTCACACCATAAAAATCTAAATCTAGATCTTAAAAAATTGCGATTATCACTAAATTATGAAAATTGGAATCTTCGTTGGCATTGTAATAATTGTGATTCACACAAAACATAACTGATTATAACGGGTGAAAAATTACGGTTATCACTATTTTGTGAAAACTAGATTTTCCAGTAAGTTATGATAATTGTGTTTTTCATAAAACATAATGGGTTTTTACGTTACCCTGGAAAAAAAACTGTTACCTCCTTTATTATTTAAATAGATAAAACCTTCTTTCCGTGACACTAAGTTTATTGTGTATGTAAAATTCACGTGTGTACCATTGTAAAATGTAAAATTATTAAAATCTAAAAATACCTTTTAAAAACTAAACATATGCTGAGATATAAAGAAATCATACCCATCAAGTAACACGTGTAATAAACAAGATAGACATAGAGAGCGAGAGATCCTTTCTTCTCCTTCACTTCCGTCTTCATGTCCGTCTAATTTCTCTGCAATACACAAACATTCTCATCTTCACGAGTTGATCGAACAAATCGATGAAACATAAAAAGAAGACGTATATGTGATTGATTTTATGTTTTGGGGATTTTTTTATTTTGCAGGAAATCTGTGTAATAAAATGAATATATGTCTTGTTCTTGTATTTATTAGGTTGAAGAGTTGGATTTATTGAGTAGTATTGCAGATTTTAGGTTCAATAGACACTATCTTTTATTTTACTTCCCAATCTCCTATACGCACATTCCATTTTGCTTCCCAATCTGAATTGGTCGGTGTTAATCCGTTAATAGCCCAAAGAAACCTAGTTTGTAAATGATCAAAATCCATTGGGTGATCTTCCACCATCTCCTTAGATCGGAAAAATTGAGTACGAAGAGATTTGGGAGATGTCCAATGAATCGGAAAAAATCAGTACATAAGATGTAACTGTATAACAATCTTGTTTTCATCAAAAAATCATCAAGGTTCAACTCTTCAAGGAGAGAACTGATAGCAATAACGAAGAAAAGGAAACTCCTGAGATTGAAACTTTTCATCTATTTCTCATGCAACCCGATAACGAAGATATTGAAATTCAAGTGGAGAACCAAATTATTCCAAACTATTTTAGTGTTTCATCAAAACCAGATACATCAAATGGGTATATCAACCATAACCCACTTATTGGTTATTACATCAGATCCGCATCTTCAATAGTAGTACCATTACATAATCACCATCATCATCAATAACTACAAGGGATGAATGAAGGAATAAACTTAAACAGAACTGCTTCACTTGAACACTCTGAATTCTTACACTTATATCACACCAAAGACTGTTTATGGTCACCATCATTAACGATTAAATCGAGGTGAATTACACTTGTTCAAACATATATACTTCTACTAGTGAATTTTGGGATATGAAATTCTAATTCTTCATTCTCAATTGATTAGTGAAATTGTGATTCTGGATATTATTCGACTGAAGCTTTTAATGGCGATGCTCCAGGGAGAAGATAGAGATTTTTGGGAGAGAATGAATTTAGGGTTCTGACCGTAAGAAGTATCTAGTTTATAAGGCAGGGAGTTATTTCATTTGGGTTCCTACTGTGTATTGGAATAACACGTCTACAGTTTCGATTTTATGCTAAAGGATATTTTTAGATTTTAATTATTGTATATTTTATAATGGCACACACTAATTTCACGTATACAATAAACTGAGTGTCACGAGTCACGATATAATTAAGGGAATAATTTTTTTACCTATTTTATATTAATAGGAGAGATAATATAAATTATCTTATTATCCGAAAGGTAACGTAAAAAAATCCAAATATAATTGATTATAACATATAAAAAAATATGATTATAATTATTTTGTGAAAATTGAATTTCTAAGTAAGCTGTGATTATTGTGATTTTCATAAAAATAACTAGTTCCAACATATGAAATTACGATAAATTTTACATTCTCACGTGATAAACAAAAGGAAAAAATAAATAATTTTAGGAATTACTGTTTATCTGAGTTATAAACAATTTATTTTATTTATTTTTTTTTTGAAGAGACCAAATATGAATGAATTTCATAATTTTTCTTTTTTTTGGAACGGAAAATGAGAAAATGCTAAATGTTCCCATTTGATAAATTAGAAAAAGGTTTATACTCGGACTAGACCACAGGTCTAAGAATAGGGCAATGCCTAATTAATAAGTGGTGTTGGGGGTTTAAAGTAGACAGACCAACCTTTGGTATATATATATATGGTTATTTGTGATAAGTACGGGACTAGGGAAAAAAACAATGTCCGTTACTTTGTAAGATTATCAGGGATAACTTTGTAAGATCATCAGGGATAAATCTTTAGTCCGGTGATTAAGCCTTATGCAATACGTGTTGTTCTTAGTGTTTTTGTCACTCATGGTTGGTCGATTTATCAACTTGATATCCAAAACGTATTTTTTCATGTTTTTTTTTTATAATGAAGCCTACATGAACCAACCGTCGGGATATACAGATCTTCAATATCCGTCGTATGTGTGCAAACTTCATAGATCGGTATACGGTCTCAAAGAAGCACCATATATACGTATGGTATACGTTCTCAAAGAATGTATGGTATAATCGTCTCAGCTTTTATCTTTTACATCTTAGATTTCACAGTTCCAAAACCGACATATCATTGTTCGTTAAACAAACAAACAATTTTGTACTTCTTAAATTATTTTATGTTGACAATATAATAGTTACCGGTTCAAATATCTACCTAATTAAGGTTTTGATTATGCAGTTATAACAAACCTTTGTTGTCAAAGATTCAGAAACTTTATCGTACTTTCTCGATATTGAAGTTTTTTGTCACACTAATGATCTTTTTATTTCATAAACAAATTACAAGATAGATATAGTGATTCGTATTAAAATGGATGGTGCGAAACCAATCCCAACTCTAATGAGCGGTCAAATTTCATCAACATATGTGTTCTAATTTTAAAATCCGACTCTATATCGAACTGCCATATGTGCTTCGCAATATCTCACATTTTCCAAACACAATCTTTGGCATAGCGTCGTCTCAACAGCTTGTAGGAAGCACACAGAGAACTACCCCCATACTAAGAACACAAGAAGAAGATATGGTGAAAATTTAGCTAAGAAAGGGAGAGGAGAAAAGTTGTTTGCAGTGATATAGGAAAAAAATGACCTTAACACAAGCTATCTTGAAAAATATTGAGATTAAGGGCACATGTTTATAATGGTTTTAGGGTATAAGTCTCCAAGCCTAGCTAGCAAGCTAAGCCTAGAATACATGATCAAATCCAATGGACATAAACGTGGAAATATCTGCGGAACCCAATAATTGATTATGTTTCTTCCATAGTCCATAATTAAGATGATATATATGTCTAGCCCATAATATAAGATCTTTAGTTAAAGATAATAAGTTTTTGATTGATTTTATATTTTCAAATTTTTGGCATGACTAAATTAACTTTTATCCTTTATGTATTACTAACATATTTATTGAAATAAGCTCCAATTTTACGGTTAATTTGTTTATGGCTAAAAGATTTTTCTCAAAAGATTCACCAATATTTTCGCTCAATTAATTTCACACCATAAAAATCTAATTCTAGATGTTAAAAAACTGTGATTATCACTAAATTGTGAAAACTAGAATTTTCGCTGACATTGTGATAATTGTAATTTTCACGAAACATAATTGATTATAATGGGTGAAACATTGTGATTATCACTATTTTGTGAAAACGAGATTTTTCAATAAATTGTGATAATTGCGATTTTTACAAAACTTAATTGATTATAACGGGTAAAAAATTGTGATTATCACTATTTTGTGAAAACTAGATTTTTCAATAAGTTATGATAATTGTGATTTTCACAAAAGCAACTGGTTCCAATATGTTAAATTACAACGAATTTTACATTCTCAAGTGGTAAAAAAAAAAGAGTTATTTTAGGGATTATTATTTATCTAAATTATATACAATTTATTTTGATTTTTCGAAAAAAGAAATAAAATATATATGAATGAATTCAGAACTTTTTTCATTTTTCTTTGAAAACAAAATAAGAAATTGTTAAATGTTCCCATTTGATAAATTGGAAGACGGTTTGTACTCCGACTTAACCGCAGGTTTAAGAATGAGGCAATGCCTAATTAACAAGTGGTGTTGGAGGTTTGAAGTAGAAAAGACCAACCTTTGGTACATGGTTACTTGTGATAACTATAAGACTAGGAAAAAAATTGTTCGTTGCTTTCTAAGATTGTTAGGAATAAACATTTAACCCTTTTATTAAGTCTTACACAATACGTATTGTTTTTAGTATTTTTGTTACTCATGGTTGGTCGCTTCATTATCCAAAATGTATTTATCTATATTTTTCTGGATAATGAAGCCTACATGAACCAACCGTCAAGATATACAGATCTTCAATGTCCGGCACATGTGTCCAAACTTCATATATCATTATATAGTCTCAAACAAACACTATATATATATATATATATATATATATATATATGCATGGTATAATCATCTCAGTTGTTATCTTTTACATCTTGGATTTCACAGCTCCAAAGCCGACACGTCACTTTTCATTAAAGAAGCAAACAACTATATACTTTTTATTTTATTTTATGTTGATGATATAATAGTTACCAATTCAAATATCTATCTAATTAAGGTCTTGATTATGCAGTTATAACATACCTTTGTTGTCAAAGATTTGGAAACTTTGTCGTACTTTCTCGATTGAAGATTTTCGTCATACTAATGGCATTTTTATATTACACCATGGATATAGTGACTCGTACCAAAATGGATGGTGTGAAACCAATCCCAACTCTAATGAGCAGTCAAAACTTTACAACATATGGGTTATAAATTTTCAGATCCTACTCTATATCGAACTGTCGTAAGTGTTTTGCAATATCTCACTTTTGCGCCCCCCTGATATTTCACATCTAGTGAACAAACTGTGTCAATATATGCATTCACCAACTGATGAACATTGTCTTGTTGTCAAACGCATCCTTATATATTTAAATTACACCACAAATTCTCAAAATCTACTTCATTGTCTCTTAATTCCTTTCTTTGGATGTCTTTAGTATGCTGATTGGGCGGGATATTTAGATGATAGATGTTCCAATAGTGGTTATTGTATATTTCTTGGATCCAATATCACCTTTTGACATGCTCGTAAACAACGAATTGTCTCTCAATGCAGCACTAAAGATAAATATCGTGGTCTTGTCATCAAAACTGCCAAAATCATTTGGATTCAATATCTTTTTCATGAATTAATTATGCATCAACCTCAATCCTCATCCCTTAATGTGGTGTGATAATATTGGGGCAACATGCCTTACAAAAAATCTATTTTTTCACTCACGGACGAAGCACATTGAAATAGATTACCATTTCGTCTGTGAACGTGTTGCTTCCTAACAATTCAATGTCCACATCATTTCGAGTTATGATCAAAGGTACAAAGGGTCTCCCTACAATAATATTTGAAAAACTAAAACACAAGTTAATCGTTCAAGCAAGCCTGCTTAACTTGAGGTGGCTTATTGAAGTATCCAGTCAAGCAAAGGAATTAGTCGCTAGCTAGGATATTGTACATACCTTATGTAAATTAACCAGTTGTTAGCAACATAATCTCTATCAATATTAATTGATTTATTTTGATAAACACATAGTAAAAGGATCCTCTATAAGACTATATATAAATGTAAAGGTTTCCTGGTATTTACAATCCATAGAGATTTCATTCGGTATAATCCATTTCTCTGTGTTATTATAGGCTAGTGTCTATAGCGGCTTAATACGGTGTGGTGTTCAAACTGAACGAAGTCTCGGGATTTACTGTTATATTGCAAGCTTACTCGTTAACAAAATTTCTGGTATCTTGTATTATTTCTTTTCCGCATTGTACTGTTTTATTTTTATAATTGAAATATCATAAGTAATACGTTAATCAACCTAGATAGTATTTACCTTCAAATAATAAAGATCCTATAAGATTTGTTTTTGTTGATTTCAGATCTTGAAATATAGATCATACAAGACTCTGTCTTGATTGAATTTGAATCTTGAAAATTTAACTACATACTAGGTTGACCTTGTAATTACAACCAGAAATAAGAATCTTGTTTGCCAAACGTATTGATTGTACAAGGATTGTCCGTACAGGTTCACGGCTGATACCCGAACTGTAACAATGCTCTATTTAAACACAAATATTTAGTTTCGGCCAGTATCGCCAATATCATCGATACCGCCTATTGCATCAATACCAGTAAAAACCGATAAGGTACCAACATCCAATACGACAAATCATGGGACATGCCTAGTGGGACAGAGCCCAGAGGATCTTGATCCCCAAGCTTCACTCTTCGAACACTTTTAGAATGAAGTTTGGAGTTTTCAATGTACACCACACCAGGGACGGGCCTAGCAAAGGGCTAACCTAGGCTATAAACCGTCCCTCTTTCTAGCCCGATATTATTTTAAGACACACTCCCTCCGTCCAAGTTATAAATGCGGAGTTTTTATTTTTGGTTGTCCATCTAAATAGGCATGTTCTAATTCCTAGATAATTTTTCCATATATACCCTTATTAATTATACTAGTATTATGCTAAAATGAATTTGTTGTTTATAGTTTTCATCAAAAAGTGAGGGGTAGTATAGGAAAAAAAAAGAGATTTTTATAACACCCATATTTTTTCTTAATCTATTACAAACTTGTTTTTCGTCTATATAATTTGGGCGGAGGGAGTAATTTTTTTGAAAATTTAGTTTTGGCCCATTCATATCAAGTATTCCATCCAAGTTAACATATTTTTAGTCATTTACTATTTATTTTAGCCCACATATGAGATGCTTTTTAGCCTACTTAATGCAGATTCTTATTTAAAAACTTCTTCTCAGCACAATATCTCATTTTTCTTCCATAAATTATGAATTCCTATATGTGGTCACTTTTCGTTACTGATTTTATTCGTTTAAATTTTTAGTTATCTATTTATTTAATTGTCTATTGGTGAATCAAAATTAACCACTATGCAATTTGTTGTAAAAAATTTACCGCGTCCTACGGCACCATGCAAATTACTGATATCTTGGCAAAGGAGACTAGAAAGACAACACTTATAAAGCAACAATGGTCTTATATGCCAAGTTTTATTATACCTTTAATTCAAGTAGACAAAACTAGTAGTTTTTCAGTTTCCACTTTCATTTCAAATGTTATAGTTACTGGATCAGTCAGTTTGTTTGGGGATTTTTATATTCAGAGCATTTTGCCGGAATAGGCATAACCAACGGACATAATGATCCTTCTCGTTTTGGCATAATATGTTTAAAAATAAAAAAAATTTGGGTCCGTCCCTTTTCTGCACCACACCTTTCACTACTTTCGAATTGGAATCGGAGTCCACGCGGGTTAGTCTAACAACTAGGTGGTGAATGTTGAAATGACAACGTTTGGATACAAGTAGATCATTATGGATTTGCGTGAGATCTGTCTAGATTCGAACCACTTCCTCTATATACATGCTCTTAAATAACGACGTGGACGAAGTACACCCACACTTAAAAACACTTTTTAGTCGAAGCTCAAAATTCTTGACTCTCTATGCAACCAGTACAACCTCGTGTAGTTTCTCTCTGTAAAAGTACTAGTAGCCATGGCGTCTACTTTGCTGTCTGTGAAAGTCTTAAGAAGTCTGTTCTGTGTATTGGGTTGTTTAATGACAGCTACCTTAATCTATATTATTGTCATTGATGGTCTTCCTTTCCGTAAAGAGCTTTTGATACCGTAAGTTCTTCATTCTTTCTTTTTCTCTTTACTTACTGTTTCTCTATGTGTGTCACAATTTCAATGGTGTCATCTCTTAATTTTGTAACTTGTTTGGTTTTTGAGCTGTTTTTTCGTTCTACAAGAAGATTTAATAACACCCACTAAGGATTTCTGAAACTGGGGTTTGATTCTGTGTTTAATTTGAACATCTTTCTTAAACCATGTCTAGCAGTTATTCTCTGAATTTGTGAATAAATGCTGAAGTAGTAACTCTTTAGTTACACTTGCGTTCTATGTTGGTAACGAGTAAAACCCCAACTTCAGGGTAATTTGTTATCACAGAATTGCCAAATGGAATTTCTGATCTTTGAGAATTTTTAAGTGTTGAAATGAATTTCTGTCAATTATGAAGTTTAATTAAAACGACTTCTATGAATCTGTTGGTTTTTTTATTAGGAAATCATTTACTAAAGTAGTTTGTGGCTTTGTGCTTGTGTGTTTTGTAGGTGGATGACAACAACCTTGATTGATTTCTATATTATTGTTGTAGCTATAGCGGTAAGTTACAAAATGAACTTGTGCTTCTTTCTTCTTTTTCCCTTCATTTTGCAGAGAATTGCAAATTTTTCATCTTTAAAATTACTTGGCCATTAGAAAGATTTTTCTGAAAACATAAAATGATCCTCGGATACGGGTCTTTAGGATAATCATTATCACGAGAAACTATATGCCTGCCCTCTTTCATATGTCTGTTGTATCTAAGTACGTTCATTTTGCTTATTCATTTTCCATTCTCAATATATCTTACTAGTTCTTGCACATTTCAAAAACCATCAGGCATGGATTGCCTACAAGGAATCAAACTTGATCAATGCAGTAGTGTGGATAATCCTGTTAGTATGTTTGGGAAGGTATGAACATCTTTGTATTTTTGTTTCTCTTTTTCTCATGGAAATATCATTGCCTTTCGGATTAAACGGCAACGTCCATTTGGGACCTAAGTGCTGGAATAAACCCTGCCATTACTTTGAGTCTTTCATTTTTGCCTGCCCTTTACTTTTTAAACTAGTTCATTACGACTCGTGCCTACACCAGACTGTTTTACAAGCTTACAATTGTTCGCATACTGTAAATATATTTTAGTTTCAGTTTTTGATTTAACCAAGAACGGGTGTAAAGTAAAATGGTAAACAGTAACTACTCAGTTGCAGATCATACTGTTAAACTCACCCATCTCATGAGATGCTATGATGTATTCGTAAAAAAATTGTTAACAGAAGTTAGTTCTTTTTTTTTCTCTTACAAAAGCTCATTAATAAGATAGCAGTCAAACAACAGCTCATTGTCAAATTAGCAGTCAGAAATACACAGTGGAATATCAAATGATTTAAAATTAGTAGGATATTGTTGTACTACGCCAACCTTCACTTTGTTGTTATGCGAGTAGTTGACATTTCTTACAATTATGTGATTGGTGTCCATTGTCTCGGTCATATTTTGATTTTTCGTTTTGTTACATTTTCATTTTCAGTATAACTACATGTGCCTATGTTGTGGTGCAACTTTTCAAGTTGTCAGCTCAAGAGGCTTCGCAAGATCCCATGTATTATGTTTTGGTGCGGTATAACAGCAAGTAAGTTAACTAGTTCTTCATTCATTCAAATTGAAGAACATAAAAGACTTTATGAGAGAATGAATATATTCAAGAATGTTAGCCTGTTCAAAACCATAGGAAACTACGTTATTTCCTAGGTTGTCAGTTAATTTATATCTGTAAGGATTATGTTGTTCTAGTTGCTAAGAGTCATTCGTTTTACTTTTTGATTAATGCTAAGAATTATTTTAGTGGGGATGATATAGAAAGAAAGAGGAAATTCTCCTCTGTGATGGCTGCTAGGATTGCTTTCACGGCATTGGGTTGCTTGATGCTGGGAGCTCTAATCTACACTCTCTTAACTGATGGTAGTCCTTTTCGCACAGAGCTTTTGATACCGTAAGTTAAAATTTAACTTCTCAGTTTTAGTTGTTTTTTTTTTTTCTATTAGTTAAGATTTTTTTCTATATTACAACAAATATGTATACATCCGGCACTATGGAACTCTTTTTATGTTCATTTGGGATTTTTTTTTCTTTCTATTTTTGTTAGTACTTCATATCTAATGAATGGATTAAAATGATGCTAAATTGTTTGCAGTTGGATGAAAGCATTACTAGTTGATTTCTACATTAATATCGTGGCTATGTCGGTATGTCTTTTCTACTTCATATTTGTTTTTTAGTACTTAACAGTTAACACCCTTAGATATGCTGAACTTGCTTGAGTTCATCTTCCTACGTGCTCCCAGTATAAAATTCATAACTCAAATTTGTACTTAACCAAGCAAGCAATCTTACTTCATCTCTGTGGATATTAATCGATTTCAGGTTTGGGTCATTTACAAAGACTCAAGTTTACTAAGCGCATTCATTTGGATTATCCTTTTCATATGTTTGGGCAGGTAATTTCTCTCTGTGCTTATACAGAAGAACGGTTATATTAGTTTGTCAATAGCTTTCCGTCCACCTTATGATTAAAGATTGCATTGTGATATTCAGCATACTTTGGTCTTATATATGCTTGAAATGGATACGTTTGTGGCTCTAATATTTCTCTTCATGTTGCAGCGTTACTGTTTGCACGTACATCGTCATACAGCTGTTTCAGCTCTCATCCCAAGATCCACTCTACCTTGTTTTATTGAATAGTCGCAGCAGGCAAGTATGAGACTGTGTACCTATATAACTTTGTTTCCTGATCAAACTGCATTTTCTTAACATGTTTGATTCCATATATTCCAAAATAAATAAAAAATAAAATCCTAGGATAATACAGCAGAACATAGTGTATCGCTTTTTTAAGTTGGAGCGAAAAAAATATACATTATTTACCTGACCTAGTGACACTTGAGTCAGGAATCCAATCAAACAAACCTGAATTCCTGAATCTGACTCAGACTCTAGTCAGGTTGAGGCGCATAGCCACTAAAATAGTACGCCCACCATAAATTTATGTCCTTGCAAATGGAACCTCATGGAGACTGATCGTGAGCTATATTCCATCCTCATGGAGACTGATCGTGACAGAAGTGTTTTCCTTTATCAAGATGTATGATTCTGAAAGCTTGTAGACTCAAAATTCCTTCATTGGGATTAACTATCTAAATCAGAACTACGTGATACTGTGAGGATGACATAATTGATAAAAAAAAGTGTATGTCCTTGGAGTAAATTTCCCCCAGTGACATTCTCCAATCAGGTTCCTTGGGTTGCTGGGCAAGGGCGTATGCTGCAAAATGTACAAACAGCTGCTACCTGCTAACCTTTTCATGAACTTTTTATAATGTAGAGATGTTCTTTCTGTTTTTGTTTTTTATTATTCTCTTTTACATTTCAGGGAGGGTTTTAAGAAGTTAGTCAGTTCTTTATCTTCATCGGTCAGTCCTTGATTACCATGCAAATTTTATTCCTCATGTTTGTTGTCACAGAAGAAAAGGGGCTTAAAATGACTGCATCGAAAATTCTAATGTACCGTGTAGACACAGTGAAGATCTCACGTTTTTCTCCTTACTGCTAATAATCAACCAGTTATTATTCATGTTGTGTTTCATTATGGTTTTCTTCATGTAAATCAAACTTCATACCACTCAGTATACAACTGTTTTCCTTTTCTTGTAATTATGTCTTGTGATCTTGTACTAGACAAATCAGCATTCAAAGTTGAGATATATGTAGAAAAAAAAACGTAAGTGAGTAGAAAACTGTAAATACGTTAATCTCTCAGTCTTCTGTCATTGCCCACTCTGATGTCTTCGGTGTTGTTCTTGCATCAATTGAAGCCTACAAGCAAATCCAAATCTTCTTTTTCCTTGGACTTTGGAGTGCACCACCGGAAAAACATAATAAGTAAAGTTAAGTGCAGGTATCACAAAATTACTTTATCTAGTAGCTAGATAAGATCAAGTTTAAAAGGAAATTATAAGGCTAAAGCATTCAAAGAAATTTTCCATAACAGCCTTCTGATCAAAGCTAGAAATTATCCAACAAAACCTTGCGATCCAAAACAAAACTTAAACCTAAAGAGTCGCCAGTAAATATAAAACTAAAATAGAAAAACAATCCACCCTCCAATTCCCACTCTCCGCACATATGGGCTCCTTTTTCTCGTCCATCACAAAATCAAGCCACAAAAAATTGGCTGCACACACTCCAAATTAACCAAACATATAACACTCAGTTAAGTGATAATGAACCAAGTTGGTCTGCAGCATCAGATCCAGAACCAGCATTCTTCAAAACGTCCATGGCTTCTGAAACTTTTTTCTTCAAAGCATCTGGGGACTCTATCAAGTGGAGCACTTCTGTTTTATCCATCTCTAGAAGCATACCAGTAACCTTGCCTGCATAATCATGCTCGATGCTCTTGACGAGCGGAAATAACTGTTCTCCAAGCATCTGAAATCATGGACATCAAAGAATCAATATAGGAATAAGAAAATTAGTTGTTTCCTAGTCACCTCAGGGGAAAAGATTCACGTACCTGACGTTGAACCTTAGGATCTGCTGAGGCCAAAGTAGAGGCAAGTGTTTTAATATGTACTGGTCCATTTTGTTGTGCTTCCACTGGAGCCATAGGTACACCAGAAGCATCAAGCGGCAACGTCATAATTGGAGCAAGAGGTCCCACAGACGGATCTACAAACCCCTTCCTTGAGTTCGGTATGTATCTGAATCCTTGATTAGAATTCCTTGGCATCATCTGAATAGACCAAATCTCATCATTACAAATCATTAACTGACTATATTTGATATTGACATATGATAGGAAAGAGGAGAAACAAACATGATTTCTCAATCAGGATGAGCTCCATGTCAACAATTAAATCGTAGATTTAAGGTAAGTTTTTTTTCAAGTTAATAAATGTAAATAAATTGACCGACCTGCTGCTGCATCTGATGTGGGTTTCCTCCTCTTCTTAAACCCATTCTGTGCCCAGGCTGGCCCTGTCTCTGAAGGTGGTACGGCACCATAAAGTTTGGTCCAACACCTGGCCGAACTTCTGGCAGTACTTGCTGCTGAAATCCATATCCAGCAGGCTGGGATGGAATCAGACCCGGGGTACCAAAATACAACTGCTGGGGGGCAAGCCTAGGTCCTCCAGGATGGAAACCGGTCATACCTGATGGAAGAGGTGCCATTGCACCAGGTGCTCGCATATGAGCAAAATGAGCCTGCAAAATATAACACATGTTTCAGGATCAGAACCAAATAAACTCGCTCTTAAAAAAAACATACCTCCTCTTAACATATTAATTCGAGGTAGCATTAGATTACCTGCAGCCTAGCTTTCCTTTCTTCTTTCCTCTGAGCCACAGCAACATAAAGAGGTTTCTGACCTATCATCTTCCCATTCATTTCAGTCACCTACAGGATTGTGTAGAGGTTATAATCATTCAGACAGAAATATCAAAACACTATGTAATTGTGAAGAAAAAAGAAAATAAAAGAGCCATAGCAACTTACAGCTCTGGTGGCTTCCTCAGCAGTAGAGAATGCAACAAAACCAGAACCCTTGCTCACTCCTCGGGGATCAAGCATCACCTAAAATTAGTAACGCAAAATTAAGTGAAACAAAAAATGGTGAGATACTGAGTTTGTCAAATTCCTAATTGCTTCAGAGACCATACCTTGCTTGATGTTATGGAACCAAATTCGGAGAACAACTCTCTAAGTTTTTCATCATTAATGCTTTCATCAAGATTTTTAAGATATAAATTAGCTCCTTGTAGTTTTTCCAACCGAATATTCCGTTCCTGCTCAAATTTGGCTTTCAACTCAGCCTCTCTTTCAGATTTTCTTTGAGCCCTACCGACATACCACACTTTATCATCTTTCGCAATTCCATTCAATTTTTCAACTGCAGTAGCTGCATTGTCCGGATTCTCAAAATTCACAAAACCAAATCCTTTAGAATTCCCGTCAGCGTCCATCATCACAACAGCACTAGTGATGGGTCCATAATTTCCAAAAACTTTCTTAAGGTCCTCATCAGTAGTTGTTTCAGACAAATTTTTCACAAATACATTAGTAAATTTTGGTGACCCATTTGCTTGATCTCTTTCATGTTTGCGAACAAAAAGACCAACATAAACTTTTTTGTCATTTATAAGCATCCCATTAAGACTTTGAATAGCTTTCTGGGCAGCTTCCTCCTTTTCGAACTGCACAAAACCGTACCCTTTCGACTGACCATTGTTATCAATGGCCACCTTGCAGGAAAGTACGGTACCAAAAGTAGCAAAAGTATCATGCAATGCCTTATTGTCTAACGATGTATCCAAATTCTTAATATATATGTTAGCAAAACCACTTTTACGAATACTAGGATCTCGATGGGAGTACATAATTCTGATAGGCTTCCCGTTCACTGGCGTAAAATTCAAGACCTCCAGTGCATTCACAGCTGTAGGTTTACAGTTAAAGTAAAGAGATTAAAAAAATTATGATTAAGGTAACGTAACCATAATTATTCTCACACACACCCTACAGAAAAAACATTAACTAAGCAACTCTATTCAATTTTAAGCAGCATATAGAGCAACATGAATTATCGAAAGCAAAAAGTAAAAAGACTCGTCCTAAAACACCAATACCGGATTCCCAGCACTGCTTACTATGAAGAGAATCTATTGTGAATTAAGGAAAAGTTGAACCAAGATTATTATTTTTTTTCATAAAGATGGATTAGATAGTACTAGCTAGTTCCCATTTAAATGCACCAACATATGGCGGCGGAGGATTTCTCGGTACAGGCCTTGACGTAAAACTGATGCACTAATATTACTCTACCACAAAGATAATCATGTCATAAATGGCCTAAATATTTGAACCAGTTAATAACTCATACACTTTTATAGACAACCATTCTACGATGACTATGCATTCTATTGATGGTTACAAAATACTACTGCACACCATATTTTTTGAAATCTTGCTCTCAAACTCAGTAGAGACAGTGACACTACTTCATGAATCAAACTTATATCATATTTCAGAATATATAGCACATTAACAGTCTAACTTCAAAAAAAAATACTAATAATATAATGACTAATTACACATTAAGATTAGTCTAATTACACGAAAAAATACAATGTAAAGCAGACAAATAACTGAATCAGGAAGCATAATATATATATATATATATATATATGCCTCTATATAAATCATGGTTTTTTTCTGAAGCATATATACATCATGGTTACGCTGTAATTTGCGATAAAATAATAAAACGGAGCGATATATTATTAAAATAAGGGTAAAAAGTACAAATCAGAATAAAAATATCCAATATAAAAAACTCAAACATGCAAAATAGATGATGAATCGAACTAAACAGAGAGAAAAAAAAAAGTGAGTTTTTCTATGGCTTACCATCTTGATGATTCCTGTAATTAACATAAGCATAACCAAGAGAAAACCTTCTGACCTGATCCCTACAAATCCTAATAGATTCAACCTGAGCAACACTGTTAAACAGATCGTACAATTGTGCTTCTGTAATAGAGTGATCAAGATCTCCAACATACAATGATGAATTACCAAATCCTCCTCCTTGATTCTGCTGCACTACTTCTTGTTGTTGCTGTTGCTGTTGGTCAACAGAAGGAGTTTGATTAGCAACAACAACGTTTGCCATTGAGACAAAAAAAAACAAGGCAAAAACAAACAAGAATCTCAAACTCCCACGAAATAAAAAGCGAACAATGCAGAGATTAGGAGAATTAGGGTTTTCTTCTCCTAGGGTTTTCTCTATGATTTTTTTTCTTTTTTTAGTTTTTTGGGGATTTTTGTTGGGGGAGGGTGTATATTTATAGGAAGAACTTAAACTGAAGCGAAGCGATACTTCGATGTGCCTTTTTCAGTTTCATAGAGGAATCGAACAAGTAAGCAAGTCCATATACCTTGTCCCTGTATGTCCCTTTCGTGTAAACCTTTTCTAGGGTGGACCTAACAGATTTCGTCCGACTGACCGAGGCTTTAATATTTTGAAGAAATTACAACCAAAGCGAATTTTGGACGCATCATTGTTTGAGAATTGAGTTGAATTCTGTGTACACTCTTTAAAAGTGTTTATTTGACATCAGCGTTTGATTATTTGTGTTAACCAATTTTATTTCTTGTTACGTTGTATAACTGTTAAAATTAAACTAAAGGATGAAATTAAGTTGTTATGTAAACACTCATTAAAAAATATGCATAAAATCGAACTCCACATTTTACTCTGAACTTTTTTGATAAATCATCGACTAATTTGTATTTCTTTAACACATAGATAATATCTGTAAAAATTGCAAGTAAACAAGCCATATATCATGTTTAATTGTTTAACTGAATTCTTAAATAATAATTGAAACCCTTAACTCCAGTTAGTTATTTCATTTAATTTAACAGCTTTAAACATAAATTAGTTAACCTTGACAACGGTTTAAAAGCTGTCGAAGAGAAAATATATAGTTGATATTTATGATAAAGTAAATGTGCGCTAGAATAATCTTTCTTCTTTTTATTTTTGGTGAGAATTCTAATGGTTTAAAACTCGTCAACGACATAATTCATATGCTATGAAATAAAAGAAAAAAATTGATAAAAATAAGTTTTTATATCTCGTGGTTTTAAAAAAAATATCGTTTAAATTTTTTACCAAGACTAACTAATAATAGGCCTAAACCTAGAAATAATCCTAGAAATTAATCATTTTTGGGGAAAAAATCTCAATCTTGTATTCGTCAGAAAACAAAAACAGTCTAAACGGTGATATAAGGTAATCTAATGGAAAATAAGCCAGTAAATGGATTTGGTCACCAGAATAAAGCCAAACCCATAAACGAACCATAACAAATAGGGACAGAATACAAAGAAGACAGAAAGTAAGGACATGATTCAATGTGTCCTCGTGTTCAGATTCTTTTAATGACATGGCGATCCGGTTTATTAACGGTTCTTAATGTGACATGTTTTTTATTTATTTTCGGATGATGAAAACATGAGTATAGTACACAAAAGAAACCTTAATTAGTTATTGTATCGTATTGAAAGGAAAACAAGGGCATCATAGTCATTGAAATACGATTGAATAGTTTCAGGAATTATTGTTTTTTGCCCGTTTAAGACATTGGGAAATTATTGTTTGATGAGAATTTAAATACTTTTTTTTATAAAATAGTTTAATTAAATAAAAAATCATTATTATCATACGATTTATAGGTTTTTTTCCTTTTTAATTTCATTATCTCTGTATTAGTATTCTCAAACCCATCAGAAATCTTTCATAGTCTTATAGGCAATTTTGACTATCGGTACAAATGTTTTAAATACATCAAAGACGATTTCTTATGGTATAACGTGATTTTATAATTTCATGAAGATCAATGGCTAACAGATTTAATCGTTATAACGATGTTTTGTGCTTATTACTCTCTTGGGACAATTCCATCTTAATAAAAAAGACAATGAAGAAGAAGACAAATTCTTCAATTCAAATAACAGAATTTTAATCAGATATCATCCCTCAAGTATCATAAATTTCCTTTTTGAAAGTCACGTATTTAGTACGTTTTTATTACGATGTACTTACCATCATGATACAAAATGCTTGTATTTATTATGTTTTTCCAATGGTGTGTCTTAACATGATGTATATTTATCTTTTTATATCAATCAAATTGAGAGAATTACCTCTTCCTTCTAAACAAAATAAGGTAATCAATTAATTTTCTCTTTAATAAATGTTTTTTCAAAAAATAAAAATAATATATATTTAAAAACTTTTTCTTCTCTAAATTCTTCATCTTCAATCTATATTTACTAGGATCTACCGAGTAGATCTTGGTGATGTTTATAAGTATTACTTAATTCATGTAATTGTTACTATTTGTAGTAAATTATAATCCCTATTTAGGTGATTATAGAGTTCGTAAATAATGTTCTCAATTTATCATCAATTGTTACAATCTTCTCAAATATATCATCGATATTGATTTATTGGATGTGGTAGTGGCTATACAATTATATGAAGTTCCAATGACTTAAAGAGATACTGACTATGATGGTTATACACATTACTCCCTTTAAGACATTTTAATCTTATTAAAGAAGACAATTTCGAATGACCGAATATTTCATATACCACCTTTCAAATATTAGTTTCATGTTTGGAACAAGAAATATGTATTATATCATTGTACTCATCTTTGATATATTTACATTTGATGTACTCATACTTATAGTATTAATGAAATCGATTATCATTTCCTCCATATTTTTTAAAATTAATTTTAATAACTTAAAACCTCTCAAACTTTTAATAAACAAAATTATATTATTGGTGTTTGTTTTACGCCATATAATCTATGTAGAAATCTTTTCGGGTGGCAAACATGTTTATTAATCTTTTCCTTATATTTGAAAATTAATAGGTTGTTCCATAACACACGTTTATTTAACTAACAAGGAAAAAAATGCATTTGACACGTTTAGTTATCTTATTACAATCATTGTTAAGAACAATTCAATTGTTAACACAGTTCTTATGGTTGATGTCTTAACCACTGCAATAAAAGTCTCGGTGCTTTTGGCAATTTGTACATATCCATTAAATTTCAACTTCAACTTAAACACCCATTCACAACCTATAAACTTTCATATTTGAATTACAGAAAACCACCTCACAAATCACACCTGATTTTTCATCGACGAAGGGTATTCTTCTTCAATAACCTTAACCCACATAGGATATTTATTAGCAATCTTATAAGTTTTAGACTTATTACGTGTAATGAATAAGGAGGTAAACATACAATAATAATGGGCGTGGGGTGACTAACACTACAGTTGGTTAAAAAAATTGGTTAAATATTTGGTTTATTTGTATCCACATGTTAATTATGGACCTAGAAATAAGTCTAAAGATGAATAAATAGGAAAAAAATAGCAACTAAAAAATATACGACCGAGTTTAATGAATTAAATTTGACTTAGTAGATGGAATTTGAGGTGATTGATTAAGTAGTTGGAAATTCTGAAAAATCATAATTGTAAAAGAATGGAACATTTCACTGCATGTCCACATATGTGACTAGTGGAGATTTCATAATTACCTTATATATAACTTGAAAATGAGAGGGTACCTAATACACCACGAATTTTTTCATTCGTGAACTTGTATATGAACAATTCCTTGTACAATCAATAAGTATAGATCAATTAAAAAGATCAGTTTACCTAATTGTTGAACAAGGTCAACCTAGTATGTACCGGAACTGTACACGAACCAAATTCTAGCAAGAGCAAATCTTATAATATATATTTCAGTACACGAATTCACAAGAACAAGTCTCATAAGTTCTTTACATTTGAGCTATAAACTTGATATTTATGAACGTACTACCTGTGATATTTCATTTATAAACATAAACGATATAATAAGGAAAAAAATATCACAATCTTGTATAATAACCCTGGGACCTCATCCATCTTGAACACCACTTCGTATCAAAACCGCTACAAAAATTAGACTAATAGCAGACTTCGTACTGGAATGTAGTTGAGACCGAATCAACCCTCCGAGCAGTTCAGCTTCAATCGTGCTCGTGCTCCTTGGAACTCTTGGATCTCGCAAGACCCTACTCAATTGATTCCTTTAGTTGACATCTTTTACATGCTTAGAAGTTTCTTCGACTGAACTGAATATTTTTAATTATTCTTCCTCTAACAGATAGTTTATTGATTTCATTCAGAAACATATTCAATCAAGGTAATGAAAACCTGTTAGCTTATGAGGGACCTTTAAGGGTAAAGAAGATATTAAACAAACCTTGCCAATTAGGATAGCTTACTATTTTTTAAAGGTTATAAAGATGCCTAATCGACCTCACAAGATCATTCTAAAAACAAATATAAATCTTGTGAAATTACAAAGTGCGATACGTAAAAAAACTTTGTAATTTCTACCAATATTATTCCATGATCGATAGTTCATAAATGACCGTGTAGCATAAGAGATATATCTTAGAATATACAAGAGCCACAATGATCAAGATAAGATTTTGAATATCAAGAAATATCAGGTAAAAGATAATATGTCCGGGCTTCACGAATCCCTTAGTGAATACTTGAAAAGTCTAACCTAATTATGTTCCGCGAGGAAACCTAGGTCTTTAGAGGGAAACTCTAGCAACAACTAGGATAAAACGTGCCAGGGTTGAGATTCTAGGTTGTACATAGTACTTTATTTATAATGATGAACAAGGTTAGGTAGCTTATAGTAAAAGCTAAGTTCGTGAACTAGTTTTTATGTTTACGAGTTACTTTGATTCCAAGTAAGCTTAACTTATCAATATATCTTAATCATGTAAGCATCTGAGAAGTTTTACTTGAATACAAAGAAGAATGTGCGCCCATGTATTTATCGATATAAGCCCTTTGCACAAAAAGTTAGCCCAAGAATAATGGTAAATTTGTCCATGAACCATCAAGCAATAATGTAGTTCGATTAATCTCCAACACATATCAGTTTGTGAACTGTGAAAAAAAATTTGTGAACAATATTGTCGCCTCGGAGTTCATGAACTTTATATATATACAAGTTCGCAAACTGTCCAAACCAGTTCGTGTATTTGAGTTACAAAAAGCGTCCAGGAACTACTTAAAATCAACCATTTCAAGTACTAACAAACCAGGTTGTGTACTTGCGAATTCAAAAGTGTCCAGGAACATCTCAAAATCAACCAGTTCGCGAACTAACTAAATCAATTTATGTACATGATTTAATAAGAGATTTTATCTATCAAGTATATTGTCATCAATAAACTCAAAGTTCTTGTACTAATCAGATCAGTTAATAAATAGGAATGTAACTTGATGTCTCCTACGAACTTCTTACGCAATTATGATTTATTGAACAATAAATTGTTCTCAACCTATTATACGATAAGTTATTTAGAATTCCATTGTTTGAATTTATATTTCGAGATTTTTCAAGTCTAGCTTGAATTCGAAATCTCTTATTTGTAATTTTTATCATAATACAAGTCAGATGATGTTGCCTCAGTCAATAGAATGGTGTAAAATATGAGTAAATTGGATAGTCAGTCTTCACATACCTTTGTTTATGAAGTCCTCTTAGATGTCTTCGTTGTTCTTCAACCTTCAAGGGTCAATCGGTGAATTCTGATACACAACTACCATGCTTTAAACCTAATCCGAGACTGACTTTAGTAGACTATAAATCATGATATAGTTTTGATCAACTAAATCTGATAAAAATCTTGACATACCAAAACTTGTGAGTTTAACTGAACGATACTCTAACAGTCTCCCTCTGATGCAGATTGGAAGCGAGTAAATATGATAATAATTGTAGCAGAATATAATTATTGAAAAGTAATCGATAAAATATATATAAATTAGTTGATCTTCAAAGAGATATCCTAAAATCTACGGGGTTATCTAGACTTCGTTAATTCACTATGAATAACAACTATAGATATGAGATTAGTATTCAGACTTCGGGGTAAACCCAACTATGATCAAAATCAAAATCAATCAACTCAACAAGTTTAATGAAAATAAAATAATTTGATTAATCAAAAACTTCCCTAATATTCGTTTTTTGAGCTCCTTATATAGATAACTCCTATTAAACAAACCCTAAACTTATCAAAAGCGTATAAACTTGTTTCCCAAGGTATCTACTACCTTTAGGCAACTTTCTTAACTTATTAAAACTCTTAAAATAAACTTCTAGACTCTTATAAAATTACCCTAAATAATAAATCCGAAAATTAATTATTTTTTCTACTAAAAATAATAATAATAAAATAATAGATTTATTTTCCATAAATCTCCCTCCATCACCCTCTCTGTCAATTTTAGTGACAAAACTATAAATTACGTATGGATTCAAAAGTAAAAATTAACTTTTAACTCAATCTCCAATGCTTATTTATTTATTGGATCTTCAACACTCTTGAATTATTGGTTCTTCAAGTTCTTCAATGGTTCTACATGTCTTCGTTCAACACCTTGTTGTCGAAGATCCATAGCTTGGTAACAATGTATGAGAATACTTAAGTGATAGACACATTTTTGTGTCCGATTTAATCCCAATTTTATATATTGTTGGTATTTAATTTTTGTACTTATCATAGTTTTTATTGCTTTTTAGGTATTTTTGGAGAATTGTTAAATGCACCCTCACATTGGATTGTGTCACCCACTCTTTGTATCAAGGCACCCAAGTTAAAGGCATCCAACATTTTGAATGCACGTTTTGGGCGGGAAGAAAAATTTCTTTTTCACGTAACAGCAAATTTGGAAACAAGTTTGTTTATGGAATTTTCTTAACTTAGGAAACTGAATTGTTTGGGAAAGAATTAAAAAGGGAAAGATATCAATCTCTACTCTTATTAGAATCAAATCAAGGAAAGAATCGGAAGAAATCGGGAAGAAAGCTCATGTTTTGGGAAAGCTTTTGTTCATGAATTCATGGAATTTTTGGGAGTTTTTGGAGAGATTGGAAGCTTGAATTAGTATAAGTAGGCATGTATAGCAATTGGGTTGGGAGAGAAAACAATCGGGAAGCTTAGAATTGCTCACAATCAGGAGAATCACGTAAACAGGAAGCTCAAAAATTTGTGCTGCTGCCAAGGAAGAACACGAAGCAGGCTACACCAGAAAACTGTCGTTCATTAAAACAGAAACCGTACTTTATTTCAAAACGCGACAGAAAACTGCTTCTTGTTGCGTATTCTTTTGAACTGTTTTCTGTTACGGGCTGAAGTGTTTCCAGCAACACTTATAGACGTATCTAATCGACTGTGTGCAATCATATTCTCCTTGTAAGCAATTTTTGAGTAATAAATAATGATTTTTGAGGATTTTGCCATTACTATGAGGAGCTAAACTTCTTCTTTGAGGCTATGGAGGAAGCTACTTTTCCAACAATTATGTGGTATGTATTTAATTAATTTATCCAATTTATTTATGATTAATTGCGTTGGTTGAAAATTGATTTAAAAGATTTTTTTTAAGCAATTGTGATTCCGTTAGATGGTGCAGGCCTCGGATTAGGTCCCTAGATGCTCCATGCTTTTGTTATACAGTTGTTGTTTTGAAAATCTATTTTTGCAATGATTTAGAATCAAATTAAAATGTTTTAATTGCATAATTAAAATTATTATCACTTTGAAATTGGAAAATAGTGGAATCCTAGCCTCAGTTTTCTCTCAACCTTATAAAAAATATTTGAGTTTTCATACTTTTGGTATTTCTCTTTTTGCTGCAGGTTTTTGATTTTGGATCGAAAGGAAAGTGAACCAAAGTTTTGGAATTAAAGTTAAAGATTTGGAATTAAAGCTAAAGACTTGGAGCTAAAAGCTAAAGCTTAAAAGAACGAAAAAGAAGACGAAGATTTTTTTTAATTAGATTTTAATTAGATTTTATTTTATTTTATTTTTTTTAGAGAACTGTATTAGGATTTTAATTGTTTTTGTATTTTTTTATTTCGGACACTTCTCTTCGGACTTTGGACTTTTTGGACTTTATTATTATTTTTAAACTCTACGGAAGGGTATTAAATATAAATTGCACAGGGAAGGACGACAATTACGATATTGTCTCGGCCCCTCGGGTTCGCACACTGACACGGAGTTGGTGGCCCGAGTCGACTTCAACCGATTCATCGCCCGTCTAGTACGGGAGGTAACATTCGATCAACCCACGAATCCCCTGCAAGTGGGTTTACTGTATTCCTTCGTATGCATATATGTTGAGGAACTGAAAACGGACTTACTTTTCTAGTAAAGGGCAAGAACTGGCATACAAGATAAGGACTCGGATTTCATCACCGTTTCCTTCTTGCCCGCCTTAGGAACACGTTAGCTAACGCGAACCTAATCCTTAAAATTTGACTAGAAAGAAGATCGATAGGGTATCGAGCTTATTGGAAAATCATTCAAAAGGATTGTATTGGTTGCTTTGTTAGCCTAACTCGAAGTTCGAAAAGATTATTTTAAGTTGATTAGCGCCGTCTTGTAACCCAGGGAAACGTTGCCAAAGAAGCAGGGTTATCAAAGCTCCTTAGAGCTTATCCTGTTTCTCTTCGACTTAATCTAATTCGGATCGTCCTAAGAGGTTTGCTAAAACTGTAACTAGTTGTCTTTTGAAAGAATAGAAGCTGGTCTAGAAAACAATCTAAGTGGAGCCATCATGCTTTTTGTTTGCTAGATTCAGTAGGTTTGATTTGGTTGAGTCGGCCTTGTTTGTGTATGTTTAGAACCCCTTCCTTTTAGGATTTATTTTCTTTTATTTTTGTAAATTTATTAGGAACTTTTTGTTAGAAAATGTCGAACTGGTATTATGAGGACCAATACAATGAATATCAGACTGAATTTCAAAATAGACATTATCAGTACTATCAACATGCTGCGGATAGAAATCTGGACCATCATCAACCTTCTAGAGGTTATTACTCATACCAAGTTGATCCTAATTACTATTCATACATACACCCGTCGTATGAACATGAAAATGAGCAAAATTCGAGATATTTGTCTTGGAGAGATACCTTAGAGAAAATGTAACCTAACACTCATCATGAACCTATTACACCTCTACAACAAGCCCTCAAGCTGCTAGCTGAAAGTACAAAGCAATTCGATGAGGATAGCAAGAAGAGGAGAGAAGAGTATGAGAAAATTCGATTAAGATTGAAAGAAATGACTGCAAAGAACCAGATTGAACTAAATAATCTTATGTCCCAATATAGTGCTACCCCTGATAGTTATTCACCAGGTCAAGAGGACGAGGATAAATTGGTAACACTACTTATTTAGACGAGGTTCAAACATCTTCATATTATTATGATGATGAGGATATTATTGGTGAAGAACTTGAAATATACGGGCAGAGTGATCAAGAAATTGTCACTCCAGTTGTGTTTCACGATGAGAGTGTTATTTATAGTTCAAATTCAAATAATTTTAATGATTATTCACCTATTCAAAAGGAAGAGGATTTGACTAGAAATACCACTGGTCTAGAAAATGTAGAAATTTCTTGTTTTGAAATCAATAATGGTTTAGAGGAACGGGTTTATCCTAAGACTAGTGATTTGGAGTCTGACGACTCGAAGACACTAGTCTCTGATGAAGACGATAGACTCGTAGAGATTTTAAATATGAGTGAGGATGCACCAACAGATTATAACCTAGAAGAAGAAATTGACCATTTTCGGGAATCTGACGATCTAGAAATTAGGGAAATTGCGATTGGTCTATCTAGAGACACCAAAAACTTCAAGTTTTGGGGTGACTATCATTCTCCATGTGCTTTACCTTTATCTCTTAGAAAGGTCCCTAACTTGGGACTTGACATATGTACCTCTACCGTTTTACAAGATAATCTTCAAACTAGATTCCCTGAGCCTGTTGATGTCCAGAAAGAAGTTCAGTTGATAGAAACCCATCTCTGGTCGATGTGGTTTACCTAGGCAGTAGTACCAAGATTGAATTTGTTTTCCCACCAAAATGTTTTCATCCATATGTGGGAAAGTTAGAATTTCAAATGTGTCAGTTATTAAGTTTTGAGACTAAGCCTAATTATTTTAGGAGATTAGAATCGACACATTTGTTTAAAAATGACCACCTTCATAGTAGTCAACTGTGTGAGTCAAATTTGATTGACTTTAAGGATCCACAATTATTCAGGTTATTATTATGTGCTTCTAAGTTCTTAGTTGAGTTATTCCAGACTCTACAACCTGATTCTTTTGATCCTGTCTACGAGGAGATCCAGCCCATGAAAATATTTTATCTAGACCCTGTTATAGAGCCTGAACCTGAACCACAGCTAGAAGTAGTTGTCGTAAAAAGAAAACTAAATAAGGGTGTGCTCGGTTTGTTCATTTTCTTGGCTTGTTGTTGTTTCCTCTTATTTGTGATAGCCGTATTTGATTCAGATGACCCACAGTTGTTCCGGCTATTACTATATAATTTTATGAGGTGACTAATTCTTTCTAAGTCTGGCTGAAGACTTTAAACTTAGCACTTCCTGGGAGGTAACCCATGTTCATGCGACACGGTAATATCTTTCTTTAGCTCTTTTCGATTGATAACAGTTTCTCCTTGTTCATGCTCTTAATCATTCATATTTAGAAACATTGAGGACACTGTTTGATTTAAGTTTGGGGGTAAGGGAGAAACTTTTTAGTCGAATAATAAAGCTCTAGAATTTAGAAACTTGTGAGCACTTCAGGGTGACACTAACCATTCTAGGTAGATGGAAACTTAGCTCTTTTTCTATAGGAATTGGTGTACCCAGTGAAAGAGTCTATTCATAAAAGGACAGAGTACAGGTGTTAGTAATAACATGATAGTTGTCACCACATCTCGGAGTCTATCACTACCATATCACTTTCTGTTTTTACTTTTGCAAATTTGTGTTTCTCTAAGTGATTTGGTGGGGCCCAGCATCAAATTGTTATCGACGTCGGGATGAAATAGAGTGTTTTGAGATCAAGCCCCATTATTATGAAAAATAAATATATATATATATATATATGAAAAAAAAAATAATAATGAAAAAAAAAAAGAGAATTTTTTTTTTTATTATTATTGTTAGAAATTTGTGTGGGTTCTCCCTGTCTCCGTCGCCTAAGCAAGCGTGGAATGCAGGATCATGGGAACTCGAGTATAGACCAGTTGAATTGATATTAGAATAAAATTTAAGAATAGTGGGTGCGTATCTCAAATTCATTAGGTATCATCCTGGTAATGACCTTCAGACAGATATGGGAAACACCGTTCACCTTATTCAACACGTGCAACCTTCATTTTTCCATGTTCATCTTCAAAATCTTTTCATGTGATTGAACTGTGATAGATTCTGGGATTTGTGGATTAAACGATTATCTGAGTAGAGCTCTGTTGTCACATATGAATTTAGTATGCTTGAGTAAAGCACTCGTATACAACAATTGGACTCATATAGGGTAATGATTCCTATAGCCGAAGAATTGAGTAAGCCAACTAAATAGTTTGTTTAGTGTCTACCCTAAATTTTTCACAAGTCGCTAAAATCTGGAGTAAAGGTTTTGTGTGTATACCTCTTGTAAACCCTCACGAGACTATAACTCGTCCACTAGGGATACCTAGGGGTTTAAAGGCTTATTACATATGCTAAATGTAGTCGCGATTCCTGCGAAAGTGAGTTAGGATTTTTATTTTCTAGATTAGATTTGCTCGAGGGCTAGCAAATAATAAGTTTGGGGGTATTTGATAGACACATTTTTGTGTCCGATTTAATCTCAATTTTATATATTGTTGGTATTTAATTTTTGTACTTATCATGGTTTTTATTGCTTTTTAGGTATTTTTGGAGAATTGTTAAAGGCACCCTCACATTGGATTAAGGCACCCACTCTTTGGATCAAGGCACCCAAGTTAAAGGCACCCAACATTTTGAAATGCACGTTTTGGGCGGGAAGAAAAATCACGTAACAGCAAATTTGGAAACAAGTTTGTTTATGGAATTTTCTTAACTTAGGAAACTGAATTGTTTGGGAAAGAATTAAAAAGGGAAAGATATCAACGTCTACTCTTATTAGAATCAAATCAAGGAAAAAATCGGAAGAAATCGGGAAGAAAGCTCATGTTTTGGGAAAGCTTTTGTTCATGAATTCATGGAATTTTGGGAGTTTTTGGAGAGATTGGAAGCTTGAATTAGTATAAGTAGGCATGTATAGCAATTGGGTTGGGAGAGAAAACAATCGGGAAGCTTAGAATTGCTCACAATCAGGAGAATCACGTAAACAGGAAGCTCAAAAAATTTCTGCTGCTGCCAAGGAAGAACACGAAGCAGGCTACACCAGAAAACTGTCGTTCATTAAAACAGAAACCGTACTTTATTTCAAAACGCGACAGAAAACTGCTTCTTGTTGCGTATTCTTTTGAACTGTTTTCTGTTACGGGCTGAAGTGTTTCCAGCAACACTTATAGACGTATCTAATCGACTGTGTATTCTCCTTGTAAGCAATTTTTTAGTAATAAATAATGACTTTTTGAGGATTTTGCCATTACTATGAGGAGCTAACTTCTTCTTTGAGGCTATGGAGGAAGCTACTTTTCCAACAATTATGTGGTATGTATTTAATTAATTTATGCAATTTATTTATGATTAATTGCGTTGGTTGAAAATTGATTTAAAAGATTTTTTTTAAGCAATTGTGATTCCGTTAGATGGTGCATGCCTCGGATTAGGTCCCTAGATGCTCCATGCTTTTGTTATACAGTTGTTGTTTTGAAAATCTATTTTTGCAATGATTTAGAATCAAATTAAAATGTTTTAATTGCATGATTAAAATTATTATCACTTTGAAATTGGAAAATAGTGGAATCCTAGCCTCAGTTTTCTCTCAACCTTATAAAAAATATTTGAGTTTTAATACTTTTAGTTTTAGAAATTAAATTTAAAATCAATCTTCACAAGTCTGAGTAACGAATCTTTATTTACCACTTTAAAATTACATCATTGAGTTTGAGCATTTATAATGAATAATCAATATACTCAAGTCGTTATGCCGGTATGTCGTATTTTTACCTACTCTAAAGTCCATTGTACCAAAACTTTAAAGCAATACTACGGTGATATGTTCTCCCCGTTAGTCTTTACTTGTCTCTTTTTGCTAGATTTGCAGTTTACCTTTGCACAAGTAATTCACTCCCCCTTAGACAATGCTCGAAGAAGCCATATATCTTAGTAAATTAACTACTAAATAATTATCCCCTTCTTTGCCATAAATTGACAAAGGTTTTGAATAGGGGATCATAATGAACTATGCCTTAAGAGATTATCAAAGATAAAGATAACATACCAACTTTTTCAAATGATGCTACTAAGTTTCACAACTTAGCATCTTCACCCAGAAGAGATTTTTGTAGGTACCAGTCTCTCCTAAAATTCCACAGCGGCACTCCTAACTAAGATATAACAATTACACACAAGTTAAAAATTAAACATTCCCCTATTGTTTGACATTCCCAAAGAGAACAACATGAGCGTCCTTTCTATATCCAAGATATAGATTTTTCTTTGGACATTATTGAATTTACAAGTAAATTTGCATCCAATTTTTTTCTAACTTCTCGCCAGTTACGAACAAAGAAATTTACAAATAATGTTCTTAGATTTTAGAGGAATCGAGAAAAATTATTCTTAAGAGAAAAATAATCATCAACACAAATTTGCTTCTCATAGCCAGTTACAAACAAAGAGTAAAGAGTTTAATTTTTTGTGATATGATTCACATGATATCTTATTTTATTCTAGTTATGTATCGTATAATTTAAAGTAACTGATGTATTCCCTGCCAGTTACGAACGAGAGAAATAAAATGATTATTAAGAAATATGTTATGTATTCCCTGCAATACATTCAAAGTATAATCATGAACAGATCAAGTACTGCAATTATTCTCAGAAGTTTACTCATCTTCATTTGTGAACAAAAAGAGAAGAGCGTAACTTAAGAGAAATCATAATATTATATTTTAATCACACAACTATGATAAAACAAAGAACAATCTCATGAGAAAAAAACAATACACAAAGAATAATCAATAAATATCAAGTATCACAATCATCATCAAAATAAAATCTAATTACATAAACTTCAGTAATTGATAGATGATAAAAAAGAAGTAGTAATGTAAGAAAAACATTAATAAGTACTGATTTTTCTCCTTAAAACAATAAGAATAAATCCTCAAAAGGAGTAAATTAGGAACAAAGATTTTTGAAAAATTCTGCAGCATCTCCAAATTCTTTGTATGTTAACGACATCGAAACATATGGTTCATGATGTTTGGATTTTAGGCCTTCAATCAGAAGTTCATGCTGCTTGACAAGTGCTTCTTGGACTTCGAGAGTTTTCAGAAAAACTTCTCTAAGAGTTTTTATTTCCAACTTAGTTTGTTTGCATACTTCAAAAAGAGTTGCAAACCTCTGATGGTTAGAACAATTTGATCTTGGATTCTTCATGTTTTTTTTCTTCTTTTTTAAAGTATGAATTCTTAGCTTTAAGAAGAGTTTCCATATCTTTCTTGATTGTTGTAGAGTTATCAACAACCATAGGGGTATAATTTTCACTGAAAGAGAATGGTTTTGGAGGACCCATGATAGGTTTTTCAGACAAATGTGATTTATATTTCTCAAAAAAGACACATATAAATAGTCTCCAAGATCCATTTTTTGAAAAATTACCAAAAATAGTAGAACCAAGAAAGGGGAAAGATACTCATCCAATAGCAATTACGAAATGTGCTAGAACCTTTCAAGAAAAAGAATTATGTTTACAAGCTAGAACTTTAATTTTGTATTATAGAATTTCTTGAAGAGTCATTTTTCCAATAGGAATGTTCAAATTTGTGTTTTTGTAAGAATTTAGTTTCCTCTTAACAACATTACATAAATTAAAGAGGAAATAAGATGTCGATTGAGGTGTTAGATGTGTCCTAATATATATATATATATGAGAATCTCCTTGAGAAACATCAATTTCTTGCCAAAATTTAAATTTAGAAAATATCAACAATATGAACAGATAATACTTACTAAATGCATATAACTATCTTAGCTTGTTATGTAGAGATTTCTATGGATCATGTTCGCGTCTCTTGCTCAGGAGTCAGATAACCAAGAAGAACTTCTACAAATGACATAAGATATGGTGATACCCACATCAATTCATTATGTTTTTGGGCTCACGGAATAATATGGTAACATACTTTGAGTCAGAATGATTGACTCTTTACGAATAGGTATTCTCTGGACTCATTTATATGATATTACCTCTTGAAACATTTGGAAAACCTGATGTCTGAAGTGTTTCCGAAACATCACCCCATCACCTGCAGTTAAATTAGTCTCATCCATACCCATTTCAAAACAAATACTACAAAACACCAGGAATATACCCTCAATAAAAATCCAAAAATTTCCCAACTCTCTCAGGTCCAAGTCTAGACCATCCGGCAAAAAAAATCTATGCTATGCTTCAACAAATGGAAGAAACAACTAATGATAGCTACTGTGATTATTTTTTTAACAAATGAAGAAGGAACAACAAAAGGATAACGGACCTTCAACTGCACAACAACCTCTCTAGATGAAGGAAATACCCTTGGCGTTCTAGCGGCTATGAGATGTCACCCCCAACTCAAAAAGAGAATATGCAACATACAGATAAAAGACAACAAATTGATGAAGAAACAAAAAAGGAAATGGAGATATCTGCAAAAAAACAACAAATTTTAGACAGATTGATGAAAATGTAAACTTATTTTCCTATTTTCGACAATTTTATTGTAATTCCATAAGTTTGGATTGGAAGCTAAAACCCTGCCATAGCCACATTCTCTTGAAATTGTGGAAACAAGTGCTTACACCCAATATGTAACCCTTTAGAAGGGTACAATGCTACTCAGAAGTCCTCCCTGACTAATTTCCCCCTGATGTAATTCAGAGTTTCAGAAAAATAAAGCAAATGCTCACCCGCGCGACAGCGTAGTAAGATTTATAAGCTAGCACGTACAATCCGTATGATTCTAATCTTTTTCTATTTTTAGCCGTTGATGATGAATACAACTGTCAGTGAATATGTTTTCAAACAAGCCCTCCTTTTAATTTGACAAAATTAACCAACCCTTATGGATTTTAATATTTATTTAACAAGATCCTCTGATTGTTAATGGTGAGAAAATTCCAACTCTTTGTCTCCTGTCTTTTTTTCAAATTTCAATGTTTCGTATAATCCCATATCAGAAGGCAAAAGCAACGGAATCAATGATTTGTCTCTGAAAAAACAAACAAAAAAAACTTTGTATCTATTGTTTTTCAGATTGATATCCACTTGCCTAAACCAAACAGATAAAAGGAGAAGGTTGGTGTTGTGTTCCAATAAATATCGATACATGTGATTTAGTTCAACACGTGACAAAATTTGATTATGTTTTTAATCCGATTAGAGATGTAAAAATTGGTCTCGAAGATCCTTGTATTGATTCTCATAATCCTTACTTCAGCAAGATCCTTGAATGGTGTAATAATGTACACCCAAATTCAATTTCACATATTTAAAGATAAAACTAAATGATCTCCATCGAGATTATTTCTCAAAAAAACTAACCAAAGAATCATAGGTATGTCAAACAAATAAACTAATATATGTTGATCCGAGTGATGAATGATCAATACAAACAAGTAGCAAATCAAATTGAGGATGAAATATTTTTATACGTTTCCCATTTAAAGGATTTTCAAACTGTTTTACTAAGTACGGAAATAAATCTGATTTCAAAGTTGTTTCATATTCCATACAAATAACATTATACTTGTGATGACCAAAAATCTGGCATCTTTGGATCACAACCAAAAGCATTTAAATCTTAATACAGTACGATATCTTATCGTGAAATCAACTCTCATGATCATCTAGACAATGAGAATTAATCAATTAATCAACTTAAGATGAATTGACTCAAACATTTAACGTGGTTCAACAGTCAGACTGCCTACATCCACGGGTCAAAGAGATTTATATTCCTTTTATCATAGATCATAATAAGATACAACAAATAATTGATATGTCATAAAATTATGAACATAATAATCATCGTAAAACTGAACTTAAAATTTTACATAAGTTCATACCTAAACTCTTTGTTCTTACTTCAATGACTTCAGTCTCATTCCTCTCCAGATTACCTAACCCTTTTTCCTATTTATGAGTTTGGTATTTATAGCCAAGTTTGATGGATCTCACCGATCTACCTTTCCACCTTTCTTATCCATTCTTGGTGCGTTATGTAGTCCCGCAAAGCCTATTTGCAATTTCCGCAAGGCCTGATCGTTCTTCCCGCAAGTTTTAGCATGCATACTGCTTGTTTTTCGTAATTTCTCACTAGTTATCCCGCAGCTCTTCTGCGGTCTTGTAGTTAAGTTATTGTTTTTGGATTAGGATGACTGTTGCGGTCTTATTTGAATCATGGCATGTTTGACACGTAGCTCTTTAAAGTGAATCGTCATGTTTTATCTCTTTTTGTTCCGCAGTTTGTATAGTCGGCGTATGTTAGTCCTGCATCAATACTCATTATTACTCTTTATTGAGTCATGCTTTCCCGCAACCTGTTGTCAGCCGAGCAGTTAATGCTGTCTGTTTTGAGCAGTGTACCTTACTTTCCCGCAACCCACGTGTCGGTCACGCATTAATGCTGTCAGCTTCAAACTTTATCGAATTTGCAGCTGTCAATTCAATGCTTTAAAATGATTTATTCCAGTGTTTCTCGTCTCATCGTTGCTCGTTACTTCTCCAATAGTTTTTGCACACACGTACCTCAGAATTTATTTTCTCACAATACTTGCAAAATGGAGATGGAGAGAAAGAAAACGTAGACTGGACTTAATAATAAATAGAGAATAAATCTAAGGATTTGATTATATTTAAATTGATATTTACAACTGTAATCTAATCTAATTAGTTTTTAAACAAGATCATAGAGGATCCAACGGTTGCTGAACCGCTAGCTTATAATAGAGTTGTCCGTGGCCGCGCGGGGCAGCACAGCCAGAAAAAGAAAGAAACGATTTCGTGAGCGTATTAAAAATACGGCTGAATATCTAACTGTGGTTAAATAATGGGTTAAGTGACATCACAAAATGTGCCACAAGTATCCCACGACAGTCCTTCCAGCCACATGCTGTATCTTCTTCCGACCCTATCACAGTTGCCTTTTCAGGGCAGAATCTTAAAATGCTTCATTCACGCACTACCTTCTTATTTTGAATGGTCCCGCGTTTTACCAGAACGAATACTTAAACCCTAGAAAACTGAAAACCCGAGAAATCAAAACCCTAAATTTAATGGCGTTACATGATGATATAGAACGAATACTATGGAGTGAAGAAGAGATTTCAGATCGAATTAGTGAAATTGCTTCAGAAATTTCAGATGATTTTAAAGGATTTTCATCATCTTCTTCTTCTTCAACTCCTGTTCTGATTGGGGTTGCTACTGCGCGTTTATGTTTTTGTCTGATGTAGCAAAGAAGATTAAATTCCCTGTTCTTATTGATTTTATTAGAGCTGAATCTTATGGTTCTGGTACTCAATCTAATGGTGCTCCGAGGATTTCTTGCGATGTTAAGATTGATATCAAGGGGAAACATGTTATTCTGGTATGGATTCTATTTCCTCACTCTCAGTTTTATTTCATGGGTTTTTATTTCCATTAGGTTAAGACTTGAGATCAGAGGTTGCTGTAACATAAGAGCTGCCCTTAGAGTTTTTTTTTTATTATTATTATTTTAAATTCTACCTTTGCGAGAAGAAATGAACTTTGTGAGTGGTATGTTTGCTGATAGAATATGATGGTTATGGAGTGTTAAGTGTTTCTTACCTGTTGTCATTAGATGATGCCCTTGCATCCATTTATTTTGTCAATTTGTTACTAAAAGATCTATTAAGAAATCCATGAGGCTGTAGGTTTCACTGTGAATAATAGCCAACCTGTCACTCTTTTTACTTCTAGAGAATATTTAAGAAGTTTGTTGATAATGAAAAACAGCAGCTCCAAAGGACACTTGTGAAGCTTGATTTTCAGATACCATATTGGACTAGTATGGTATTGGTTTAATCTGTACTTTTATGACATGAACAAATTGGATTGATATAAGTTGTTAATATTTTATGAAAGTTGGGTCAATATTATCATGATGGATTATTCTCAGCAGATGGTTAGGTAGAGTGCCTTAGACCCAGAGATAGAGTTAGACGTGATTATTTATACTTTAAAATGGAACCTAATAATTGTGCTCAAAACTGTACCAGTAATATACCTGAATAACGTTGTAATTGCCCTTGAAGGTCAAGTTTGTTATTTAGAGAGATTACAATATGTTAAGATTCTTTGTTAAAGAATAGCATCATATGGTTGTCTGTAGTTCACTGCAACAGTGGTTAAGCTCATGAGGAACTTTAGTTATGATACTATATTTGGCGTCTTTTATTGTTCCCAAGTTCAATAGTTTTGTGTTAATTGATGTTAATTACGGGTTTAATTCTGTCCCAATTGCATTTGCAAGGTTAGAAAGTCGTTTGTGCGAATCATGATATGTAATTGCCAAGTTTCTCTTATTTTAACGTCCAGTGTATTGGCATGTTTACAAAGTTGCTAAGGAACAGGTTGGCTACTCCATTCCTCTTAGAAACGATGCATCACTAGTAGTCAATATTTTTTTGATGAGGCTGAAGTGCTGCACAAATTCAGAGGAGGTGGAGTGTTAACCTACTTTTAGTCTCATCATTACTCACAGATACATACACCTACAGATTTCTGGCGTCAGCTCTTGGTTGCCATGATTTTCACTGGGGCAGTAATTCTAAGATAACCTTTCACTCAGTATACTTACCTTTTCTTACAAGCTGAGGAAAGTGATTAATCGCCATCTTTGTAAATACATTTTGTAGAATCGATTCCTAGTAATCTGATCTTCTTATTTACACAAATAACCTTCATGGAATCATTTAACCTTACACAGATAAGGGCCTGAGCATTTGATGTCTTCACCTCCTCTTCTTCGTTTTGCTTAATTTCTATTTTCTCTGGAATGAGCGATTTCATATAGTGACATTTTTTTCAGGTTGAGGATATTGTAGATACTGGAAACACTCTCTCTTGTCTCATTTCACACCTGAAATCAAAAGGGGCCTGTTCTGTGTCAGTTTGTACTTTGCTTGATAAACCCACGAGTCGTAAGGTTGAAGTTCAGCTGGTGGGCGAAGGAAACTTCTACAAGGGATTTGAGGTATGATTATCCAGTCTCAGTTCAATCCATGGAGTTCATGTTGCTTTTTCCATCTTCACTCTACTCAATGGGCAGTGTTAGTTTATCCCATAGTGTTTTTCTTGTATTTCTGCAGTGCCCGGATTATTTTGTTGTGGGCTATGGAATGGACTTTGCGGAACTCTACAGAAATTTGGCTTATGTTGGGGTGTTGAAAGCTGAAATGTACCAGTGATCTAGGGTTGAAAGTTGCATATTTCACATTTGTGACAGTATATAAGTTCCAAAGTTATGGAACCCATATATAAAGTATGAAACCTCATAACAGGTTAACAAAAATATTTTTGAGAAGGATCAACTCAATTTGGACATGGAAAATTGAAATAGGTTAAAATAAGCTTCTTCTTTTATCTTTCTAACTTGAGCTTCTATGTATTGCATACATCATCTATTAATGTTATTCTGTATGCAAGAAGACTGAAAGAAATAACAGGTATTTATAGTATGCTGCTAAATGTTCAAGTGTTGGATGATAGAATTCTTGCATGAATGGAAAATGAGACTGAATTGTCTATTATAAGTTTGTCTTGGTTTTTTTATGAGACTCAGCTTGTGAACAAATTGACGGCGAAATGCAACCTAAAAAAATATTTTTAACAATGTAACTAAGGATTACTATTGCTCTTGACAATATCTCAGCCAGTATAGAATTTGCACTCCACTTTGCTTGCGCAAGATTTTAAATTTCAATTGAAGAAAAAGCAAGAACCAATTTCCACTATCATCTTCAAAAGTGTTTCTTAATTTTCCTTCCTCTCCGAAATAGCTTGCATCTTTGCACAGATGGTAATACAAATTGTACAAATGATCCGTTATCTTTATCTTTTTTCTTTAAGGTGTCTTTGAAATGGTGCTGGAATGGCATGGCTACAAGCCTGCAAACTGCTACTGCCTCCTGAGATGTAAATGTAGTGAAATAATAATTTGGAAATTGGGATAACTAAAAGAAAAAGAGAAGGGTGCGTTTTGTAATATGACTAAAAAGGAGGTACTGATAATGAACGAGCCTTATAATAATCTATCTTCACTTCTTCTTGAGAAGAAGCAAAAAGGATTTGCCAAACACAGGGAGCAGCCATGAGTGGAACAGGAAGAACACTACTGAATCTCTCATTTTCATCAAATCTACTATCCCATTCCTTAAAATCAACAGCTACTAAATACCCATTTTCAAGAACAACCTCATCTAGGGTTTTTCCAGGGTTTAGATTTATTAGACCTATATGTTCTTCTTCTTCTTCTTCTACTTTAACAACTGCAGTAGTTGAACCAGAAAATGGATTAGAACCTATAAAACACTCTATGCTTCTAGAAAAATTAAGACAAAGACATCTTAAAGATACTCCAAACCCCCCTCAAACTAGAACGTCTTCTTCTTCTGGTAATGAGAAAGGAAAGGAAGTTAAGAGTAAACCTACAAAGCTTGTTTCAAGCTTTAGGGAATTGAATTTGACTGAAGAAGTTATGGGTTGTCTTGAAGAATTGGGGATTTCTGCTCCTACTGAAATTCAATGTTTGGGTATTCCTTCTGTACTGGATGGGAAAAGTGTTGTTATGGGATCTCATACTGGCTCTGGTAAAACTTTGGCTTATATGTTGCCTTTGGTTCAGGTAATTCCTCCAATTATACCACTATTTTATGGGTTTTGTTGTAACCCCACACTTGACATGTTTAGGATCACATATCTATACATTACAGGTTCTCCTGGTCCAAATACCACTGTTTCAGAAATATAGTATGATTTCAGACCAACCCTATTACTATCTATGAGAGATGTATTTTGCAAAAATTTGGTGTATGAAAAGTTGAGTATTGCACTACTAATGAATCTAGTCTGTGATCACGAGTAATCATGGAATGTTGTCTGCTGGATGTAATTTGATTCGTCTCTTAGAATTATCCAAGTGCTGTCAAATGAAGGATGTGTTTTTGCAGTACTTCGGCAATTAAATTGTTGAGTGAGGACTGGGCTACTGGGTATTGTCTGATTGTAGTTCCTAATCATGAGTGATTGTGGAGCGTTGTTATCTGTTGGATTTGTTTGTCTTCAGCTATTTGGATTTTCTCAAGTTGTCATTGTTTCACCTAAGTTCAGCATAGCAGTAGGGTTGCATTATCAGCTATATTGAAAATTTTAAGCATCGCATCAAGGGAAGAAATATAAGGAGAGCCCTTTTTTTGTTTTTCTGTGTAGCTTCTTAGACGGGATGAAACCTTATATGGCATGCTAATGAAACCGAGGCGTCCTCGGGCTGTTGTGCTGTGTCCAACACGAGAGCTCTGCGAACAGGTCCGTACCATCTTCTGAAATGGAATACTAAGAGATCGTGAGAATTTTTCTATGATCATTCATTGAAGAACTTCATTCTTCTTGTTTTTGATTTTTGGAGAAAATTTGCAGGTGTTTCGCGTGGCAAAGTCCATAAGTCATCATGCGAGATTCAGATCTACAATGGTAAGTGGCGGGGGTCGTTTAAGACCGCAAGAGGATTCATTGAATGTCCCTGTTGACATGGTTGTTGGAACTCCAGGAAGGGTTCTTCAACATATTCAAGATGGGAATTTGGTTTATGGTGACATCAAATATGTGGTTAGTGATAACTTTTACTTCTTTGTATCTATCCACGTACTTTGAACAGGTTAATTATCATTGTCGCTGTTAGAAGTGCACAAGTTATGTCAAAAATCATGACTGTGAACCATATATTCTGGCAGGTTTAAACATTAATGATGTAGCATAGAAGCAAATACATCATGTAATGAAGTAGCATTGTATTTTGTACTTTAGGTTACGGCTGTTCCAAATCCAACTCGCATTCTTTTAAATTATATTAAGGTGTATGAGGAAAGTGAAAACTCGAAGAATGCAAGTAGTTTTGGATCAAAATTGAGGTTTAGCTGAAAAAGAGATGTTTCTGCCAGGTAGTATGTTGACTCTGTTGAAAGAAAAGAAAATATAACAGAGGAATAGACTATAGAGGGAATTGAAATCTCAGAGTTATAACTCCACTTTTCTCATTAAACAGTAATAGTTGTGTATGGTAAATAACTAAATATGCAACTGATTTTGGAGTGGTATCTTGTGCTAGGTGTTGGATGAGGCAGACACTATGTTCGATCGTGGGTTTGGGCCTGATATCCGTAAGTTTCTTAGCCCATTGAAGAATCGTGCTACGAAATCTGACGACGAAGGATTTCAAACGGTTTTGGTGACTGCTACAATGACGCAGGTATATTTACATTTCACTGTAAAATGGTATCTATGCTACTTTTTGAGTAGTTAACGATTCTTTTGTAAAGTGCATAATTTCGTAGTAGTTAGCAAGTCGGAGAAGCCATTTGAGGCAATTATTACATCTACCTTCAAACGTAAATCTGAAACTATAAAATAAATAAATAAATCTAGTTCTGTATAATCATTTTGTATATGTTTATTCTTAATCAGCTTTATTCTATTTTAAGTTAAATGTTCCTCTGTCCTATTGCGTTGCAGGGAGTGCAAAAGTTGGTAGATGAGGAATTTCAAGGAATAATTCATCTTCGCACATCGACCTTACACAAGAAGGTTGCATCTGCTCGTCATGATTTTATCAAGCTCTCTGGCTCTGAAAACAAACTGGAGGCTTTGATGCAGGTGCATTTGATAAACCTTCACAGTTTTTGAAGAAGCAAATAATGATATTTGTGAGAACCACGCATGACCTGCAGTATATATATCTTTTACAGGAACTTTTTTACTTAATGATGTTTCGGCTATGCTTTAACAGGTTCTGGAGCCAAGTCTTGCTAAGGGAAACAGGGTCATGGTGTTCTGTAACACCTTGAATTCAAGTCGTGCAGTTGATCATTATCTTGGTGAAAATCAAATTTTCACAGTAAATTATCACGGGGAGGTGCCAGCTGAACAAAGGTGAGATGATTATCATTTTGTTTCTTAGTATTATGTTTCATGTACACGTAATAACATATATATATATATAGCAATTTTATTTTCTATCTAGAATTGGACTGACTTAGTATGTTATTTCTAGGGTTGAAAACCTAAAGAAGTTTAAGAGTGAAACTGGAGATTGCCCTACATTGGTCTGCACAGATTTAGCCGCTCGAGGTCTGGATTTGGATGTTGACCATGTTATCATGTTTGATTTTCCCTCAAATGCTGTAAGTACGCCTCCTGATTGTTTTGTTCAATTCTCATAGATCAATGTATTTCAGAATTCAAACCTAAATTGTTATCTTTAATGGTACTTTAGATTGATTATCTCCATCGAACCGGAAGAACAGCTCGTATGGGAGCAAAAGGTACATATTTAATTGTTCTACTTCTATACTTCATTTTGTGGGCATGCACAAAGGCAGAAGTAACTACTCACTAAGTCAAGCAATTTGCATAATGCATACCTTGCATCCCTAATATTGAGAAATAAACAAGCTCCATATTTCCTTCGCATCCTTGCATTATCATCATTGATAGGCTAAGAATTATTCTCGATTTGAAAAGTAAGAATTATTTTCTATGTTAACAGGCAAAGTGACAAGTTTAATATCGAGGAAAGACCAACTTTTGGCCAACAGGATTGAGCAAGCCATGGGGAAGAATGAGAGCTTGGAATCTCTCAGTGCAGATAACTTAAGATGGGAAAAGGCAAAAGCCCAAGTTTATGAGCAAAAGGGAAGTAAGAACTCAAATTTGGTAAAAGCCTCAAATGTGAAAAGTAAGATTAACAGTAGCTCATCAGCGAAAACTTCAAGACGTGGGAGAGTAGTAACAGCAGCCATCAATACATCGTCGCAAAGGAGAGGAGTCAAAGTAGGAAGACCTTCTGCACCAACCAAAAGTAGAAGAGCAACAACTTCTTCTGCACCGACCAAACCTAGAAGAGAAACAACTGTCTCTAAACCTTCCTTTTCTTCTAGTTCTAGCTCAAGAAAGCCATCTAGTGGAGTGAAACAGCAAACAGATGGCAGGAAATCTGGCAACACAAATTTCAAGCCCACGAAACTCAATGTTGTGGGATTTAGAGGACGTAGTTCGTCTTCTTCATCTCCAAATGGAAGACGATCAACAAGGCCTAGTTAATCTTTTCTTGCATAATCCAAGCAAAAATCACCATCTTTAGCCTCATGAACACCTGTAAATCGATGTTCCTCTACAAGTATCTCCTGAAAATTTTGTTGGTTTTGTTATGTATTCCTTTACAAATCTTGTCACTGTTATTCAAGTTTCTTTAATGCGTCTCATTATCACTGTATGGCCAGCAATACAAAACAATTAACTACAGAAAATGCCAAAGGTTGGGTAATACCTAACCGAAAACTGAATCCGAACTACTTCGCCATTTTTGAAGTTGTGCCACCAGGACCTTCGGGTCAAGGCATATGGCACGCCCGATATTTATCATTTTTGTATACTACTGTACTCTTATTCTCTCTACTGTACTCATTGGTTGATTCATCTCTGTCCGTCACGTGAGAATCTACCAATAAGTGAAGACGAGTTACTCCAGTTGACACCCTAATTTCCCTCTGCTGATCACAGACAAGGGTTTTGAAGTTGTGAGGGTTTGGGGGTTCTTGAAGAAAGATGGGTTCCCCATCAATCAATCTTCTCACGTCCTACTCCAGAACTGAATTCCCGAGTAACAGATTCTTCGTAAAACCTGTCTTTCTCACTGAATCCCATAGAATTCCATCAATTATTCAAATAACTAATCCTCAGAAATCACTCTCTTTTCATTCCAAAACCCGCCTTCAATGTCTATCTAACTCGCCTCAATCTCCAAAACCAATTACAGTTTCAATCAAGTATGAGTCTTTGTCAAAAACCCAGAGAGATTTTATCAAACCCTTCACTGAGAAGATGGCAGTTTTAATTTTTGGGTCTCTTCTCTTTATGGGCAAGTTTTACTGTAAACCAGCTCTGGCAGGAATATCAGAAGCAAACACTAGTTCTGAAGTGGAGGAAATGAGTGAAACGACTGATAATGAAGAGATGTATCTGAAGGTATTGGAGAGAAACCCAAGAAATATTGAAGCTTTGAAAGTGATTTTGTATGGAAAAATGAGGGGTGGGAAAACAAAAGAAGCTGTCAAGTATATTGAGAGGTTGATAGAAACTGAACCAGATGAGGTTGAATGGAGGCTTCTTCAAGCTCTTAGTTATGAGGTGTTAGGTGATTTAAGGAAGGCCAAGAGATTGTTTAAAGATATCTTGGTGGATAGACCTCTTTTACTTAGAGCACTTCATGTATGATTCGTTAATCTCTTTGTTAATTGTTGATTGATGTTTATGTATGTGGGTGTAACTTACTCTTTCTTCTTTTTTCAAGGGTTTGGCAATGGTGATGCACAAAAACCATGAAGATACGGCACTGTTTGAGATGCTGAGTAAAGCTCTGGAAGTTGCTCGCAACGAGAATAGAGTCACTGAGGAGCGCAATATAAGAATTTTAATTGCACAAATGAATGTTGTAAAGGTAGTTATTTAATCCTCAAGTGTTGAATCTTTTTCCTTTGCGGGTAATTATGATTGTAAGCTTAAGATTCAAACTATCTTTGCAACTACTGCAGGGTGACCTGGAGGAAGGTTTAAAATTTTTTCAAGATCTAGTTGATGATGACCCTCGAGATTTTAGGCCTTATCTTTGTCAGGTAAATGTATTTTTTGAGTTATGGAATAGTTAGGCCACATTTGATTTGTGATCTTGATACAATTGCTATATGGAAGCTATTTAACATGGCACGACATTGTGAAAACTGAATATTAATGCCTTAAAACTACCAAAATTATGTGAACAAAACTTGAATAGTTAAATTAAATAACAGATTGAAAATTATACCAACCAGACATCGTTTTCACACGGGTTCTTGGATTACTGACAATATGCTACCAAGATTTTCTGTTTACGCCTTTGTTTTTTGCAATGAATTTGTGTAACTCATGTATTCTTTCCATATCAATTACTGCATTTTTAGAGCGTTTGTGTTCTTGTTACAGGGTATCATCTACAGCCTACTAGATAAAGCAAAGGAAGCAGAAGAACAATTTGAGATTTATCGAAGCCTTATACCCGATGAATATCCCCAGAGAGGATTCCTTGACGATGTTGTACTGGCAGCAAAAACAGAATCCCATGAACAACTCAAAAAAGAGTTTGAAGCTCAATTTTCTTACAGAAAGTGAAAGTATCTGCTATGAGGATAACAAAGGAAAAGTTTAAGAAAGAACAATTTAAGTGTCACTAATAAGAGGTATTAACAGGTAAATCTAGTTCTCTATATGGTGCTGTAGTCTTGATTCCCTCTATCAGAATAATTTGTGATCAATTTCAAACTCGTGCAAAAGTAATCATATATAAGTTGAAGTTGAGCAGAAATTTGCTCGATGGAAACTGTGGGTGGAATAGTCAGGTTCTGTCACGTCTAAAATAGTTCATTTTGTAACATTGTATTTTTCTGTTGTTATTGTTGACAATGGTTCAAACTCCAGCAATATCAGAGTTGATAATCTCAACTCCTCATTCTCCATTTCTGGTGGTGCATAGGGTCCAAGGATGAGTTCCAAATGTATACAGGTCATAGTGAGTTATGTTTTTCTCTTTTTTTCCCTAGGGTCCTCATCCTCCATTTCAGGTAGTTCGTTTTAGACACAATTGTGGAGATTCAATCTGTAATGTCAATTAGATACAAAACAAATTATTGTCTGAGTTCTTCAGTTTTCCGATAAAAGATCTATGTGTATAACACTACTGAGTTCTTCAGTTTTCCGATAAAAGATCTATGTGTATAACACTACCTGTGTCATTATAAGCATGTGGAAGAATGATGTTATTCTGAAGAATGACTTTCCAACTATTTACAAGAAGGCTAAGAACAAACGGGCAACTATCAGAGATTTATCTTCTCATGATAATTATTGGGATCTAAATATGATGGAGGATTTACTTCATCTTCTTTGTCTTTGCACAACCTTTTGAAACAGGTAAGGATAGCATCACTTAGTAGTATGCAGCCAACCAAGGTGAGTTCAAGGTGAAGACATGTTATTCCGCACGTCTAGAGGATTTCATGCCATTGCAGACTGACTCCACTGAACTAGTGCAAAGAAATTCCACCCAGAGTGAATTTCATAATGTGATTGCAGAATTCACTACCCACCTGTATAAGTTTTGCAAAAGGGAAGTCGAAATTACTGTTGAACACACTTTACTGCACTGCAGTATTGCTTGGGACATATGTTCTCTTTAGTGGAGACTCGAAATCTGATCTAGCGCGTTGTGCCAATTGTTACACAAGAAACATCAAATTTTCTTGAACCAATTAGATCATGTACAAGTGTCCACGGTTTAACTAGTCTTGATTGAGTATCATGTTTGTAACTTAATAGTATTGTGTAGTGGGTCAAAAAAGAAACCACAAATAACGAATCAAGGATTAAAATAGAAAAACGTAGGTTTAGTTTTCGTTCACGAAAAGTAGTTCTCCAACTCCATAAAAGATTGAATGAGACTGATTCTCTTGTTTTGCTTGCAAAACGCTGCTAAAAATTGATATATTCGACAATCATGAATGAGACCCCAGAATCCCACCGTAATTAATTGTACAAAACTAATTGGTCTGCTCAATAGTAACAAAAACATGGATCGCGTATTCGCTTGACCGGGCAATACATATAGCATATTTATTTGGATCCGACCTGCGATTTGAATATGATTCGGCTCATACATTAGACTCAGAACTATTTAAATCAGGTATCATTTTGCATCTGACTAGTTGAACATATATCTTATTAAAATATTATTTTCTATAAGTCTATTGTGTTATTTTTGAGTCGGATTCAGATAAATCAGATCCAGATAAATTGGTTAAGTCAGAAAAAAAAACAAACAACATGATAGGCTACTTCTTCTACTTATATCAGACAACTATGAAAATCATCTTTGAGTTTGAATCCTCAAGGCTCAACTTAACACCTTGATTTTCTTACGTAAATTAGTTCCAAATTCAGCCGGACTAATTTATTGTTTCTTAAATGGTAGATCCTAAGATCAATTGAGAGTGACTTGATAAGTGGTTAGACAACGGTATCCTTAATCACTCCATTATTCAGAAAGGTCAGTTGAGAAGATAGTTGAAGCCGTATACTCACAGAAACGTCTGTATACTTTTCTGATTTTTCTTATTACCTTTGACGTGAGCTATTGCTCTATTTATAACTAATGTATTACATGTTTTAGGAAATCTAAACAAAGTCCAAATCTAGACAAATACTAAACAAAGAAGGAAATCTATTCAAATCCAACAGAATATATGGAAGCAAATCCTAAATACTTCTAGTTGGCACTTGTATTAGGATTAGGATTCTGACTGGATTCAGACTTTAGGCTGGATGGTTCAACACTTCCCCGCAAGTTGAAGGGTAGCTGGCGAATATTCAACTTGCTTCTTAAAAATTGGAACCTCTGAGATGGCAGTCCTTTAGTAAAAATATCAGCCACTTGGTCCTTTGACGAAATGAATCTAACATGAAGTTCTTTCGCAACAACTCTTTCACGTATAAAGTGGTAGTCGATTTCAATGTGTTTAGTCCGAGTATGAAAGACTGGATTGGCAGTTAAGTATGTGGCACCCAGATTGTCACACCAGAGAACAGAAGGAGCGATCGGTATGCTTAGTTCTTTTAGTAAGGACTGAATCCAAATAATTTCTGAAGTGGCGATCGCTAACCCTCTATACTCCGCACTGGACTTAGAGACGGTCTTCTGTTTTCTTGCACTCCAGGAAATAAGGTTTCCTCCAAAATAGATACAGTAGCCACTGGTAGAGCGTCGATCATCTAGATTACCTGCCCAATCTGCATCTGAGTACGCTTGAATATTGAAGCCTGTTGACGGTTTAATATGTAAACCATAGCTTACAGTGTGCTTCAGATATCGTAGAATTTCTTTAGTAGTTCCCAATATTCTTCATAAGGATCTTGCATGTACTGACATGCTTTGTTCACTGCTACAGATATGTCCGGCCTTGTGAGATGCAAATATTGCAAAGATCCTACCACACTGCGATATAAAGACGGATCATGAAATTTCGTAGAGCCTATCTTTTGTAGTTTCAACTGAGCAGCTAACAGAGTCGTAACTGGTTTTGAGCCATCCAATTTTGTGCGCTGGAGCAAATCTGCTGTATATTTCTGTTGACTTAGAATAATTGAATTTCCCTGATGCACAACTTCTATACCCAAGAAATAAGATAAGGATCCCATATCTTTGACCGCAAATGCTTCACCAAGGGAAAATATTAATTTGTTGACAAGAGAAGGATCAAAACCTGTAATGATGATATCATCCACATAGATCAGGACATAAACAATTTGAGTTTCATGTTGCCGGACAAACAAAGAAGTGTCAGATATTGATCCTTTGAACCCTTGTGATATCAAGTATTGACTGAGGCGACCAAACCATACTCTGGGTGTTTGCTTTAGCCCATACAAGGCTTTGTGTAGCTTACAAACATGTTGTGGGAAATTCTGGTCCACGTATCCTGCTAGTTGCTGCATATACACCTCTTCTTCAAGTTCACCATGTAAAAATGCGTTCTGCACATCTAACTGTCTCATATGCCATTTGTTCATAATTGCATGGAAAGAACTAACCTGATAGTAAAACCGGGATGAAGGTGTCGCCATAGTCCACACCTTCTCGTTGGAGAAACCCTTTAGCAACCAACCTGGACTTGTATTTTGCAATAGTTCTATCTGAATTTTGTTTAACCCTAAAGACCCATTTCGATCCAATGAGATTCATACCATGTTGGTATCGAACTAAGGACCATGTGCCGTTACGGATGTGAGCGTTGGATTCATCATCCATTGAGTGACGCCATGCAGGATGTTGAGATGATTTGCTATAACATGTAGGTGCCATATAATCCGGGGTCTGAAGAGGATGTTTTGTGACGTTGAGACATAGTTTATTGATGGGTTTCGAGATACCTGATTTGCCTCTCGTAACCATTGGGTGTACATGTACTAGTTGCTGCGTTTCAACCTGTTTCATGTTGCTTTGGTCGGTCTGCAGTGGTACTGTTGCTGCCGTATTGGACTGATCAGTTTGGACTGTGGCTGGAGTAATTAGTGCTGTTGTTGACGTATTTGACTGATTGGAATTGATGCTGGATGGGGTCGTTGGTGTTGTTGCTATAGTGGAGACATCATAGACAGGATTTGGTGTTGTTGCTGACGTACTTTGCTGATTGGAGTTGATGCTGGCTGGGGTCGTTGGTGCTGTTGTTGTAGTGGAGACATCATAGACAGGAGATAGTGGTGCTGTGTCCGTTGAATGTTGACGTCTGAAAACTGCTGCTGAACGGTTGACTTGGGACTGTTGTTGTAATGGATCTGGCGGAGAGGATGGTGTTGTCCCTGACGCTGTGTCCTGAACACTGATGGCATTCCTGTTGCTGACAGGAACGATGGGGAGCTGACGCGCTGAAGCTGGGCATTGGTTTGATTCTCTAGGTGGTCCTGTTGTGCTAGCACGTCCTTGGCGTGGAACTGTTGAACTAGAAGTAGCACTACGAAACCGATTTTGTGTGGATTGTACAGGAAACTTTGTAAATTGAGAAATATTAAAAGTGTGCGTTGAAGAGATTACCTCTGATATCGGTTGCACAGGTTGAACTTTATGCTTGGCTTCGAAAGGGAATGAACTCTCTTCAAACTTGACATGCCTGGATGTATACAGTCGTCTTGTGTGTAGATGCAAGCACAAGTAGCCTTTATGCGCGGAACTGTAACCAATGAAAACACACGGAACAGATCTTGGATGAAGTTTATTAGAATTGTATGATCTAAGACTTGGATAGCACAGACAACCAAAGACCTTAAGGAAGGAGAAATCCAGTGTTTTGTTAAATAATAGTTCTAATGGTGTCTTTGTTTGAGTTTGAGTGGCTGGACATCTGTTGATTAGGTAACAAGCAGTAGTGAAAGCATCAGACCAGTAAGACGTTGGCATGGATGCATGAAATAGTAGAGCTAGACCGGATCAATAACATGTCGTATCCTACGTTCAGCTAAGCCATTTTGGGATGAAGTGTGTGGACATGAAAAACGATGGATAACACCCGTGTCGTTTAAGAATTTTGTAAACTTTTTGAATTCTCCACCATTGTCGGATTGAAAGACTTTGATGGTTCTGTTCAGTTGATTTTCTATCTGTAATTTGAACTGTACGAAAACATGGAAAGCATCAGATTTTTTAACCAATGGGTAAACCCAGGTATAATGAGAATATGCATCCATTAACAAAAGATAATATTTATAGCCATTTCTAGACAAAGAGAGACCCAGAGATCAGAAACTATTAGACGTAAAGGTTCGTCTATTATTGTATTACTGACACGAAAAGGAAGTTTGCAACTTTTACTAACATAATTGTAGTTTAAAAAATTCCAATCGGCATTTTTTCGATTTCCAATTTCGATTTCTCTTCCAATTTGGGATTGATATTGATGTGCTATCCTAACCTAGAAGATTAAAAATAACTGGTTGACTACTTAGCAAAGTACGCATGGACTTACAACTAGCTATTATTGGTTGTTATACTAGTAGGATATTTCAAGTATTAATGTCGGAATATATTGTTAATTATGTATTTTGGAAATAATATTTTGTATTTATTACAAATGATTTATACATGTAAATATAATCATATAATATCAATGTAATACCCCGATTCGGCAGGTAATATGTAATGGTTTATCGAGACCTTTTCAGTATAATTAACTTCAGAGTTGGCAGAAAGCTCTTCAGTTAAGCGTGCTCGGGAGGAAGTAATCCATGAATGAGTGACCTCTCGGGAAAATGATGTCGGATGACCGCAGTGGTGCATGTTGAAAACCCCACACTACCGGATAACCGCAGTGGCTAAGTGGGTACAACATCGGTGGAGGGCCGGGTCATTACAAATGGTATCAGAGCCGACGACGGGTCACCTGTCGAGGGTGAGAGAGTACGCTGGACGGGTTGAGTCTGGTACTGGTCTCATGAGGGGCAAGGGACGTCGGAGATCTGGGCTTGAACATATATTCCGGAGTCGGGGACGACTCCAAATTAAGATGGTGGTATTGTAATACCCCGATTCAACATGTAGGGTTCGCCAAATGGAATATAGGTAATGGTTCGTCCTTTCCTAACATCGAGGTCTTTTCAATACAGTTGGCTCCAGAGTTTTCAAAAAGCTCTGCAGTTGAGCTTGCTCGGACAAGAGTAATCTAGGGATGGATGACCTCCCGGGAAGCTGCTGCCGGATGACCGCAACGGCACCCGCTGAAAACCCCACACTGCCGGATATCCGCAGTGGCTAAGTGGGGACAGTAAAGTGGCCAGTCTTACGACTACAAATAACTAAAAGCCTAAGCTAGATATTTTGTATCCACAAAACTCTATTTGTACCGTTTATGGAAAACTATTATTATTATTTAGTTCTTTATTGTTTATAGGACGTCCTAACAGAATTGGGTTGCAGAAGTCTTCGCAGCGGTGAGACAACGCTTGACAATGGACTATAGTGAGGGAATCACGTGCATAGGCCAGATTGGTTGTATGCGCAAGGATATTGATCAAAACAAGTAACTAGGGGTAATTTATTCGGTCTCAATTATACGAGGTTGAGGGTAGGCATTTGCAGCGGCTTAATTATGAGAGTATTCAAACTAGACTAGGTCCCGAGGGTTTTTCTGATAGTTAGAATGTATTTCAATTCAACATGAACATTTAGAATATCTTTTATCTCATCCACCATCTTCATCACATCATCGTCCATACACTCCACTGAAATACAAATCCTTCACATTTTCCCATTCTCCTCGTTGGGTAAGGTTAGATTGGAGATGCTACACCTATCAATTGTAAAATTATCTAAACCAAGTTCACATGGTAGTGTAGTTTCCATTAATCCCATTTCCAAGTGATGAACCACATGTTGAACCACGCCGATAATCTTTTTCCCATTATTCTGGAACGTTATTAAATCATTCTCTACAACGAACGTACTTCTCTCCGGTAAAACCTATTCAATCCTAATTGAAAACACCTATATTTAACAAATAAAAAAATTTGTCAGCGCAAGAAGATAACGAAGGTGTCTTCTATTAAGATTTTATTAAATACTTGCATAATGTAAATTGGTGGATTTTACTTGAATCTAACAGATTTTGAATAGATCGATGGATTTTACTTGAATAGATTCATTACTTGATAAATATAAATTTGTTTTAGGTTGGCAAATGGATAAAGATGGATTTTTAAACAATTTTTTAAAAGACCGAGATTAGGTAATAAACTTGACATCGATGCAATGGTTTGGCTTATACCAGATTATGGAAGTAAAACACAACGACAAAGGTGGTGGTTAACTGGTTGGTATAGTAATAATAATAATGAAATAAAGATCTTACTGCTGTCCCAAGCCAGGATAAGAG
>JAJJMC010012982.1:70573-102664 GCA_023531435.1 Papaver californicum
AGTGGCGAGCCAGCGATAAACCAAAAGAGGGCAAGAATAGTATCACGATGGGTGACCTCTTTCGAAAGTCCTCGTGTAAAGAAGAAAAAGAAGAAGAAATAAATATCTTACAACGTTGTGCTAGTCAGAGTAGTGTTGGTGATACTAATAGTCAAATAGTGGTGCTAATGATATAGCGTGAGTGGTTCTGATGGCAATAGAGGTCTAACAAAAGGGTAGTGGTGGATACATGAAAACATAAAAAAAAAAAAAAAACTAAAGAAAAGAAAAAAAAAGACTTACCCATTTAACAGCTGAGAATATTGCCTCACAAGCAGAAGAAACATGCAACTGCAACTTCTCACCGGTTGATGTAGAGTTCCTTGGAACATCCTTAGATAACGAATTTGCATATGCATCCTTCAAATAGGATGAGATGCGGAAGGGCCTGTTGTTGGTGATACTATCTTGGGAAAATGAGTAACGTGGAAGGGCTTGTTGTCGGTGATGTGCATCTTGAGAAAATTGGTGTAATAACTTTGGCGTTTCTTGATTATACTACTAGGAGGATGAAACTGTTAGTATTGTGGGTCGGATTTCGGGTTAGACCATGTATAATTATCTGAAAATTATTTAGTTAATAAAATTATATTATCTTTATCATCGGCGATTTTATATTACATATGAGATGTCTTGGAATCCTATTAAGGATTAACTGTATCCAGATCTACAAATTGATATTTTGATATGTCAATCAGATTGATACATAGGATATCAAAATGATCAAAGTTTTGTAGATGAAAATATAGTTCACAATCAGTGATGAGTCTGGGTAACTCATATGCAAGATTGTAATATTTTATTTTCTATTATAGAATGACTTATCTCAGTCATTAGAATATGAGACTCTGAAATATAATATTAGTGTATTTGGAATACATTGAACATGATCACCTAGATAAACACATAATTAAAGTGTCACATCATTATGTCTTTAGGTAATTATTCTATGCACAAGTTCTTAATCCTGAGTGAGTAATGAACTCAGACTCATTAGTGTTGTGTGCTTTGATTAGTCAACATGTGAGACCATTTATGGTCAATACCCTGACTAGTTGGATCATAGCATTGGTAGTATGGAGAACATGTATTCACAAGATGGAATATTTCCTTTTTTATTAGAAAGATAATCAATCCCTTAATCTAGTTGACAAGTTGATCACCAAAAACGCATGAGTATATTTTTTTTGGAAAAATTATATTATAAATATTGTTTTAAAAAGTATTATTTATTTTACAAATTGTTTTGAGTCAAGTAATGGTGATCATCAAGTGTCAAGTAGGTGTCACTTAAGGACAAGATGCATATAGACTTTGGTGGTGATATTTCCATCCCAGGGGATATATGTAATTGATTTGGAAAGAGGGATTTTGGTACAAAAATAAGAATAAGTAAAGGCTCTATTTTAAAGATTGCATTTAGTGGTAATTATATTTCTCTGGTGGGCTGAAATATAATTTACCAGATAAAATCTAAGCCCTTGATCCTAACCCTAGTATCTAGAAGTAGACTATAAATAAACTATTAAGGAAAAGTTAGGGATTTAATCTTTTCCAACTTTATTATTTGGTGGAAGAGAAGAAAAGAAAATTCTAAGACTACTTTTCTGTTTGATAGTGAAAAGGTACCACTAGCCTTAGTCATTTACTTTTTTAGAAATCTAGAGTGAAGAGAAGAGGTGAAGCAAGAAGAAAAAGCTGGAACAAATTACTAAAAGCTTTTTTGGACTCACAATAAGAGGTAACATTCTGATTTTTGTCTTGTTCATTGCTTTAATAATTAATCTTATTGTGTGCAAGATCCATTTTAAATACGGATTTAATTCCGTTTTGGTATTAAAAAACCAACAGAAACATTGGAGTCAACCTTAACATTGTAGCAGTCTGCAAGATCTTCAACAATAAAAAAAAAACCTAATTTGGTGACAAAACCCCTCAAATCAAACAGTAAACACAATCAAAAGAACACTCAAATCCCTAAAGCATGACCGATTTAGGTTTTCAATAGGAAAAACCAAAAAAAAAAAAGGAACATTCAAATCTCTACACAATAAAAATCTAACATAACATATATTAGAAAAAAAATGGCTAAGAAATATAAGAATCAAAATCTAGAGTAAGACTAGGTTTTTAACATTCTTTTTTATAAGAATTAAACAAGAAAAAAAACTCACTCTTTTCCTTTGGGGGATCTTTTGACGAAAACAGTGAGAGAAACCTTGATTGCGCATATGCCTGAAAGGAGAAAAACATCACAATAAAGAAGAGTCGTTTATTATGATCCTAGCCAGATATATCCCTTTGGCTTGGCACATGTGATCCTATTCAACAAAAATACATAACATCAGTTAAAAAAACATCACAGTAAAGAAGAGTCGTTTTTCTTCTCTGTTTTTCAAAAGGCTTAGAGCCCAAAGGTTATAAATATGTTCAAAAGCAGCCACCTGGTTTAATATTAACGTTATTATCTAGATAATACGTAATTTACATGCTCTCTTTGAGTTAAATTTAATATTAACGCGAGCACCCCATAGAGAAGAAGGACCAGTCCAATGACTGAGGATAATTTTCACACTCATTTACTTGATTATTTGAATTAAATTTATGTACTCTTTAATATATATATTACTAAAAGAATAGTTAAAAGTAAATATTAATATTAATTTCCTGAAAAAAATAATTCTTATCGAAAAAAGGATATTACAGTATTCTTTCCTAATATTGATTTAGTTTGTCAAATATTAATATTGATTCCCCGAAATAATATTTCTTATCTAATTTCTGATTTTTTTATTATCTATTAACCGATATCTAGATATAGAATTTATGCCATTTAATAATGGTGGGGGATCTTATTCTGCAACATCCTATAAACACAGAATGGAGAGGGTCGGAATCCCATCTAACCAATCAGAAGTAAAAGTTCAATGACCAAAACAATCATAAATGACGAAAGTGTTGGTAGACTCATCTACCAATCAAAAAAAGGGTTTCTTTCATCGTTGAACATATGAACAATTTTTAATATGGTGAGCAGGGACAACCCTGACCCAAAGTTGAGAAAGTTTCACTTTGACCAGCATGTAAAGTGGGGCAACAAAAACTTATTGTATGTTGTTCTATTACACTGAGGTAATATGAAATAATTTCATTTGTGGGTGTAATATGTTATAATTAGTTAGCAAGGGCAACAAAATGACAACCTCATTAAACAAAGAGGATAAAAAAACAACAAATATATAAAATTGTTTTTTAGGAGTTGTCCAAGGTTAATATGTGAGAAATGGAGAGAGGATCCTTACAACAAAATTTTTTAGTCAATTAGTTACTCTGATTTTGGAGTTTCCATAATCTCCATCATTGATTTTTATGGGTTCTTTTATATTGGCCGTCGAACATTAGTTTCAGTAATGGATCTAATGGTGATAATTAACTTCTTTAGTAACATTGGTTAATTGATTCCTTGGTAGTTATGGCAAAGTAAAAAACAATTAAGAGACTTAAACCCAATAAGATGAAAATCTGAATTACATCATATATATTAGAAAATGTTCTCTTATTGCTAGCTGATATAACTTTTCTGTGATTTTCTAGTCAAATAATGGAAATTATTTTGTTGTGTTCAAAGTGGACTAACTTGGTCAAATAGCCAAGCGGGAAATGTTTTTTTATTTGCTTTGGGCAGTAATAATGTCAGAGCCGACACTCATGGTGATTTTTTTTTCCACCTTTAATATGGTTGATATTTCCCGCATATGAGATGATTCCAATGTGGTTTCTGAGGCAATACAATTGAAGTATGAAGTACAAGTGATAGTTATGCATCAGGGGTGTTCGTTCAACATGGAAAAACTAGCTAGACATCCTTGTAAATGCAGTGCATCCCATATTATCAATTTCTCTATCATAAAATGAAATTTTACCAAAGGCAGTGAAATTGTGAATGTGAATATGAAAGTGAAAGTTACCGTGTTTTGCCGGTCAAAAAAAAGAAAGTGAAAGTTACCATTTTACCATAACGGATAGGAGAAATTTCTATAACTACTAAACCTTTAAGTTTTCACGTTCCATTTATTTCTTCACAATTTAGGGTTTTGAGCAACAAATATCGATCAGATTAAATTGTTGCGATTTGGGGTTTAGGGGTTCCATTGGGCACAAGAATGATTGATTCATTCAAGAATTACCCAATCCAGAATAAAAGGTGGTTTTAACGTTCAGGTACTTCTTTATAGGTTCACAGTGTCATTTTGGATTAAACTATAGATAAAAAAATGAAATCTAAAAGAAAATTATATAATTAGGGTTTGAGCATGTACAATTCTTCTTGGTTTTCCATCATCATCTAAGTCCTCAATTCCAGTACCATTACCAATAGATTCTTTTGGTTCAAGATTTTGTTGTTGCACTCTTAATACAACCACATCATTACCATTTGTTGATGTTATCGTCATTTCTTGATCATTAACACACAAATAAACTTAGGTCTTTACACCAACAAAAACAAAATAAAAAAGAACACGATGATTAGTAAAAGGTCTATAAGCATATAAAATATATAACACACTAAGATATAAACCATCAGTATATGCTCTTTGATGTATCCATATGGTGAATACGTGTGGACAGTACCATAGAAATTGAAGTATCCAACATTTGATTAATGCATTTCGAATTCTGATCAACTTTGAATGACTTTTAATAAATAAATTGCACTAACCTTTTCGAGCTTCTCCAACACAGCTCGAGCAATATCAGATTTTTGTTCTAAGAGCTCGTCCATTGTCATTCTTGAAACATGAGCTCTAACAACTGAAATATAAACAATGAAATAAATATAACACAAACATTAACATTCACGAATATAAAATCAGGTCATAAATTGGCTGAATTCCCAATCAAGAAAAAGAAGCAAACCATCAAATACCTAAGCCTGGATCTGTTCTTATGGGCATCATCGGTGTTATATTTGATTACTTTTGAATTGAACAAAGTAATTGCACAAAGACATTGTCCTATCAAACATAATATAAATAGCATTAATTCTAAAAATTACATCTTTATTCAATTTGAGGCTTATAAACAGCTCTAAACGAGAAAAGGTTAAAACAAATGACCTTGTACAGGTGAAGCAAAACTGGAACGAATGATGAACACACCAAAATAACAAAAATGAATTGAAAATCGATAGCTATAAAAAAATATGATTCGAAAATCTAGGATTTACCGTTTGATGGCGAAAAATCAAAACCCAAAATTGAGAGAAAGATATAAGAACCTCAATTTGAAATACACCAAACGAGTAGATCTGTTGCACAAATTTGTTGATATCCGTGGGTTTATTGACAAAAGACCACCTAGCCTGAGCCAATACTATTTCATCATTGTCCTGTAATTCAACAAAACATTTTCAATGAAACTATGATAAGGCAATAATACTTCAAGTTATTCACAATTCTTGGTCGAAAAGTATAAAAAATTAGAAAATACCCTGTACCTTGAGGAACTGCCTTCATCAAAAAAATTGGGTTAGGTTGGAAATCGGCATCAAAGATGACAACTAATTCATAATCCTTGACATAACCACAATTCATGGCAGATTTCAAATTTCCAACTTTGTACCCATCTCTAAGCACATGACTTTTGTAAACGATGTATTGTACCTTTTCAAATCTAATTAATCTTTTTAAACTTTAGGGTTATGTAATAGAAGAAAAAGGAAAATCACAAGGTGTTTATAAATCTACAATTATTCATATGAATTATTATTGATCTTGTTAAATGGATTTGATTGTCTATAATTATTTATGAATGATCATTAATAGAAACAGTAATGACCATAACGATTGGGTTCAAGTGGGCCATAAAAGGGGAAGACGAAAACCGTTGGATCATTTGGTCTCTTTACCGTTTTAGGGGGGGATTTCCAGCCGCTAACTGTAACCCAGCTGCTGGGTCTAATAGCAAATACTACTGTAATATAAACATAGATGAACTTTTCTCCGCAGATATACCAAACTTGGGATGCACACAAGTGGTTCAGTACCTAATGTTATCCGCTCTCTCCTAGCGGACCTACAAGTACTGTGCATCTCTTGCCCATCAAGTGTCTTATTTCTCCAAGTTGTGTCCACCACGCTAGTCAACTATGTCGGCCTCTCATTAACTAATATTCTGTACCAAATCTAGAACATGCCTCCTTTCATATAAAACCATATCATTTAGCTTCGCATAGAAAATAACAATTTCATACTGTATCTCCATAGCCATCCCCTCTCAGCCCATCAGATTTATAAAAGTAACTGAGAAATGGAATACAAAGATAAAACTGGAAGTTTGGGGTTTGGGAAACAGGAAATATCTCTCCGGTCATTAGATCTTTCGGATTTAGACGATTTCATGGTATGGATGACGGATGACCGCGTTGCAGACTTTTGCACATGGGAAACATGTAAATCTAAAGAAGATGCATTGGATCACATCAAGGAGAAAATTGTACCACATCCATGGTACAGAGTAATTTGCATTGAGAACAAACCTATTGGTGCAATTATGTTTAGTCCAAAGGAAGGCGAAGATCGATGCAGAGGTGAGATTGGTTATCACATCGCATCCAAACATTGGGGTAAAGGAATTGCAACAGTGGCTGTGAAGATGTCTCTGGAGATTATATTTAAAACTTGGCCACTCATAGAGAGAGTTGAAGGTTATGTTGATGTTGAGAACAAAGGTTCACAAAGGGTATTAGAGAAAGCTGGTTTTCAAAGAGATGGTATTTTTAAAAAGTTACTTGTTATTAAGGGTATAACTAGGGATTTTATGGTTTATAGCTTTTTATCAACTGATTTCAACCTCGATTGATTGGTTGACCTTTTGTTAGACATGTTTTTTCTTCTAATAAGGTTCGAGTTTGTATTTCTGTGTGCTGCTGATGCTGTGACATTTATGTAGAATTTCATCAGTATTCTGTCGCATGTTATGTTTCTTATACAGTTAGAACATTGCAACAAAATGGTTAATAAACTGGGCTTCAGGCTGTTGTCACCGTGTAATACAAAATGGTTAGTTACAAATTACAATTGACAAATGCTGTAGGACAATAATCCTGAAAGATAATATTACAAGTACTATAACAACAACGTCACCACACTCACCATCTTAGAATGCATGGGTGTCTACCGAAAATCACCAAAAAAATGGAATAACTTAAAAGTACTCTCGAGCATGGATATACGAATCGCCATTTTGAAAGAGGTACTTCAGTCATTTTCGGGTTTTAAAAAATGGTCCCTTGGTATTAACTTACAGCAGTCTCTTCAAGTGAAGCTATTCATCATCCACCTTGTTCAAATTTGAACCACGCCCAGTTTGAATAAAGTTTTGCTTCGTCATCAAAAGGGAGGGTGTCCTCCGGAAGAGGGTCTAACTTGCGGGTTGCAGAAAAGGTTGGTAATTTTTGCCTGTACTTCTTCGCCATTTCTTCAGCCTCCAAAAATACTTTCTGCCAAATGTAAAGAAGTTGAAGATTAATATACCAACAAAATCAATCTTATATTAACCAGATGAGCGAGGGAGAATCAAAACACTAAACAACAAGGAAGAATGAATTGGTCACCTCTCTATCTGTCACAAAAAGACCAGGTTCGCTTTCAAGGTCCGCAATGCTGCAACACATACAAAGGTAAGGATTCTTGTAAGTTGATATAATGAGTTACTCATCAAATCTGAGGTTGAACAAAATAAATCTTTGCTCACCTGAGGGATATTTTATCCTGAAACATCGACTTCACCACCAACACCTTCACTTTTTCATCAAGTTTAAGCAAGTCACTCACAGAAGTAACTCGTGCGCGAGTGATGTTTGATATATGAAGTAATCCACTGAGAAAGCATGTGTACATACATAGATCATTCAGAATAAGATAGAGTTACACTGGAAACTGATGAAGAAAATAGGAAATTCAAATCTAGAAAGCAAACAAAAGTGAGACAGAATATTTGGAAACTCTAAAAGATTCATTTAGGACTATCAATACGATTCTCTCAGTTCAGGCTGTCTTTTTTTCTCATTAATCTAAGAAGAAACAGTTTTATTTTCTATGATTGTGCTGATGCCATTGCACCAGTCTGGAGAACTTATATGTGAAGCTAGGTCCAACGGAAAATCATAAGCAAAAAGCTAAAGTTTGTCTTAAACAATCACCTTCGATTAGTATCACCAATTCTTACTTGTGCTCCGTAAGAAAATATTTTCCTAACTGTCCCTTCCAGAAGACTTCCTTCTTGCAGGTGCGTCATATCCTGAAACATTACAAAACAGTTAAGACTTGGATATCATAAAGAAACCCACAGTGACGAAATTAAAAGATGAAATTCTGACTAACCCATGCTTCTCTCTCACTAAGTATTAAGTCATTATTATCTTCATCTATTCTACTGATGCGAACAAAAAGCCGGCGTCCCACCTTACAAACAACCAAGCAGAGAAAACACGATTAAGATATATAGATTTCTCAAAGTATCCAAATCTAAGATAAGAGTAACAAGGCAGAGATAATAACAATGGAAGAGATCAACTAACTGGTTCTGTCACCTACATTTTCTTTCAAATCCGTGAAATTGTTAACTCTATTCATCAACTCCGCTTTAGGAAGAAATGCACGCAAACCCTGTGAAAACAAAAATTTCAATAGCATACTCAATTGTAGTTTGACACACAGATAACCCGGTAAATGTTGATAGGGTCAAGATAATGCATACCTCTATTCTTGTAAGAAGACCACCTGTATTCCACTCCGTAATTCTAACCTCGATAGGTTCGTTAAGCTGTTTTACCTACACAAAACCACAGCTATATATGAACACCCACAACCTCTAAAAGCTAGAACTGCTAGTAGATGTTCTAATGCATATCACATATACAACTATGCAAGTCTAAGTCAAGAGAGTGGTGGAACACATACATCTAGCAATATCATGAACTACAGAACTTAACTAAGCATACAAAAAGAAGCAAGAAGTGAACCTGCCTCACACGATGCCATGCAATTCTTCGAAAAAACCTTCTAGTAGACAACAAAGGCCGCCCACTAAGTGTCCGCCCTAAAACTTCAGCGAAAAGAACTGCTCCAGTCTCCACAATAGGTCTACCAGGAATTTGATGTACTTCACTAACTGCATCTTCGTCATAAACTATACCCATCTTCCCTTTAACCATAAACTCCTCAGCATCTTTCCCCAAATCACATAAAAGGTAAGGAAACTCTTGATCATATAAAGGAAGTACTTCTTTTGTTAACATTGTACCTAAAAGATCTGCTCCAATATTCACATCAAGTTTGTTTTCATTTCCTGAAACTACAACTCCCACAACAAAATCACCTGGTTTTGGGTCATAATATTCAATACTCACCTCCTTCAATTCATCTATCATTACCTCCTCTTTTGGATCTTCTTTGTGAACCCTCTCTTTGAAAAACTCTACTTCTCCATCTTCTTTGGATTTGAAGAACTTCAAAAATGGAGCTAAAGCTATATGATTCACAGGTTCAGGAACTACTTCTTCAGTATCGGAGTCCTTTGTGGGCAAAGGTAAGGGCTTTTTTCTCAATTCAAATTCCTCTTTTTCTTCCAATTTCTGGGTTTCTGAAACTTGTGTAGTTGAGTATTCTTCTACCCCGTTACTAGGTGAGAAAAATAAAACATGCGTCCTTCTTGTAACCATGGAATTTGTTAAGAAAAGTAGTTTTTGAGATGGAAAAAAGTCTGGGTTTTTCAAAAGGAGACATTTTTTTGAACCAGGAAATGTTAGAGAGGGAGAGGTAGATTTGAGCGAAGTGAAGAATGACTTACTGTAATGATGGTGGTGATGAAGATGGAGGAGTGGCATCTTATCCTGCGCACCTCATGGAAGGAACCTATCTTTGTCTGTTTGGATTGAATTTGAGTACTCTGGTACTTGTCTGGTTATTCCTTCCCGGTTCTTCTATCCGAATGTTTTATTTTTAGGGTATTTAGGATTTGCATCCCCTATAAATTTAGAAATTTAGGTTTTACCCCCTTTTCCGTCCGCAAAGTGTCAAGTTCCACCCCATACTCGAGTGTACCCATCATAATGCAATTTCCATCAAAATTAAAAAAAATCTCCTAGTATTTCAAGGAAACCCCTAGAACGCTCCCCTGCTCTCCATCAATGAAACCCTCCTTTGCTTGTCAGTAAATGGTTCTAGAAACTTAAGGAAGCTGGGGGAAGAAGAATGGTATTCATCTCTACACCTAGATTGGTATGTGACGACTCCTACCTTTCATTGTTTTCCCTTTGTAGCTTTTTTCTTTAATTATTTCTAAATTTGTACTCAACAAGAGAATTACATCATTAACTTAGTTGGTCTAGAATAACTTTTTATCTAGGCTAGTAAATGCTACCAATGGAAAACAAGTTTTGGATTGGTGGTGGTGGAGGAGGTGAGCAGATTGCCCTTTTCTTGGGATAGACTACATGAGAGAGTTAGAAATCCAGTACTGTTTTGGCATACTGTTGTTGGAACTGACCAAATAATCCCGGAATCGCATTATAGCATATGCTAGTAGACAAATCAGAACTTTCGCAGAAATTGAAATCAATGGACACCCGTCCTCAATTACAGGCTTACCAGCTAAATCGTTAACTAGACTATGTTTTTCTTACATAGAAAGCCTTGTTTCTGTTCAGAAGCAAAGAAGCGGAGCCAGAGTCCAATTTTTGTCGAGGACAAGTCAAATCTCTTTCTTAAAAAGCAAAAGAAATCTGAGACGGAAATTACTACTGTCATGTTTGCTGTTTTATTTTGTGATGTCTGTCAGTTGTTTGTTCTTGTCGAAGTTCTACTATGCTCTATCTAGGCCAGTTCTCTTGGTTACCTGAGGATGTTCATCTCTACTGAAGCCACTGTCTGATGAAAAGGTAAGATATCTGTTATAATTATCCGGTTATAATAGTTACAACCTGTTCTATAACGTAATCTTTGAGGCAGTTTTCATCTATAGTTTGAGGTCCACGGTAAGTTCACGGCTTAGGTGGTGGATATATAGTTTTAGAGGCAATCAAATGTGTGTTTTACTTTACCTAATTGTGTCTGACTTGGTTATAGTTGAGCAACTTAGCCGTTGCGCGTGCACTATCATCTTCCAAAATGGATTATGAATTTTCATGAAGAAATAGACCTCATTACAAGAACCAGCCCAGATGTTAACAATGTCCATATGCATACATAGCCTGGACACTACAATAGTGGTGTCTTCTTGCTTGCAGGTCAAAGTACTCATGTGCCCCAGATTTGTTTGTACAGAGTTTAAGAACCCTGAACATCATCAGCATGTTAAGCTAATGTTTCTTAGGGTTTAGGATTAGAGTTCTGTTTAATACCATGTAACAAGGACATGAATATGTGTGGCAAACTGGCGGTTTTTAAAATCGACAAGAATATGCAACGCTGACTTTTATTTCGACGCCTCTACTTCGCTACTTGCAGCCCAAGCTCTGTCGCCCACTTTCTCACACAGCATCTAAACCCTTTTGAGGGGTACATATCTAGATAATGCTTCCTTTGGAAAATTTCGGGTCTCCCTGAATTACACTGAATGCTATGTAGGGTTGGGGCGACAATACGGGCCACAAATAGTGTTTTCGCTTTTGTTTGGTACCCTGCACGTAAAAAAACACTTCAGCTTCTTGATCATTGTTTAGTCGATAATTAGTCCACTAAAAAGAAAGATTATGCGTGCTGCCAGGAGAAATCAAAGTTTAAAGCTGTATGTTCAGTTAAACAATAGTGGATCTTGTGAACAAAAGCTGCAATTATGTGCTTTAACAAGTCCTGTTAGCTTTCAGTGTGCGTATAAGATGCAATTAGTGATGATGAGCTTAAAAGAGCGCTACGCAATTGTACCAAAGGAGTTGTTATCTTTGAGCACATTTAGAACTCGCAAACTGAGTAAGTACATTAATGTAGCAATATTTGTTATAACAAGAATCTTACATGAGTACATGTTATATTAAAATGTAATGTTTCTTATGTCGCCAATTATTGCATAAGAGTTCTATAACAAATCATCATTTGATTCATTTCACCTTCTTGTTGTCATCAATAGCCAAAAAGAAATAATGGTAAATTGACCATATAAAAATTGCTTCTTAATTTCTCTCTTTCTGCCATAACCAAATTACTAATCACCATGTTTTTGTTGGATATCTATGGATACAATCTCTCCATGGATTATCCATTTCGATTCATCGTGGTTGTTGGGTGAATCTCTAAGCGATTTAAACACAATACTACATACTTTGAAGCCAGTTCCAAATGCCAACATCCACATTTCATCATCTCTTTTCACCCTCCATTTGGCTTCAAAATAAGCCAATTCATAAAACACCAAACTACTTGAAGTATTCCCGAATCGGTGCAATCTCATCCTTTCCGGCTCAGTAACTTCCTCACCGAGTTTCAAAACCCTACTCACTTGCTCAATCACGGCTTTCCCTCCCGTGTGTATACAAATATGATCAAAAGCTGTTGTAAAATCTGGAACAACGGATTTCAACTCACCCAGAGATAAAACGGATTGAATAACCGAGTAAGCATATAAAACGAATTGACTCATTGGAAGAACTCGGGCTGCAAGTAATCTTATATGGTCTCATAAGTTCATACCGGCTACACGTATCAGATCTTTAGTAAGTGATATTCCTAGGTTACCCAGCTCGTCTTCTTTTTGGAAAGCCGCTTTATAAGCCGAGTCATCTGCTCCATGGTGAGTTCTAACTCACAAGCATCGAGCGATCATCACCAAAATACCAATTTAATGAGATACTCTCAGTGATCACAACTAAGGCGTACTTAGATTTTGACATCCTCGAAGTACGTTAGCAGCTAAATCAACACACATTACACCTGAACTACACCCCATACCGGAGAGATTAAACGTTTTTATATCGGGATGTAGATTATAACGGTGGACCAGAATCGACGGAAGTGAAGGGACGGATGTAAAAGTGCCAGATGTGACAATCAGGACGTCTATCTCTTGTGGGTCCAGTTTCGTTTGTTGAAAACTGAATCAACGGATGAGAACATACCTTCTTCGGCTTCCTGAACGGCGTAGTCTAACGTGGATTCAACGTTTGACTTAAAAATGAATGGGGGCGCGTAGGTCTCATCACCTAGCCCCGATTTTTTGATAATTCGACGCATAAAATCTTCACTTTCATTTGTGAAACGTGCAGTACGGCGTAAGAAATATTCGCAGAATTCGAAACAACATTTTCGGTCAAAGTCAGGTTTGTAACATGAAAAGTCAACGAGAAAAATTGGAGACGGACAGTTAGAGATGAAGAAATATAGAGATATAAGTGTGCAACAAGCGTATGTTACAGAGAGGTGGGGGTTCTGTTGGAGGAAGCTGAGGATGTCGGTGAAGGGAGTGTTGGATAAGAGAGTGTGAAAGACGAGAAGGACTATTAAGAGAGTTAGAAAAGAGAACTGAAGGATTTGGATTGATGCTGTGAATGAGTAGGAGGAGGAGGGTTTCATGATGACTTGAGGAGTGTAAAGTGTCGAAAGTAATTCCTTAAATTCTGAATGCAAGATTGAGGCATGAACTACGGACAGTGATTGAGGCATGAATAGAGGCATGAATCAAGGAGAAAGTTAAGTCTTAGCATTAATATAGAGTTAATGTAGAATGCCTATAAAATAGGCTTACTCATTTGTAATCAAGAATAAGTTTGGCAATTGAGTCTGTAGCCAACAGAGTCCTGTAACCTCTGAGTATAAAAGCAATACCAAGTTACAGAAAACAACATCAACCATTATTCCAAGTCCAAGGCTCAGAACTGAGCCAACAGAGTGGTATCAGAGCTTAGGTGAAGAATGGTATCCTCAAGCAAAGACTACAAGCAGAGTTACGTACCAGAGTTCGATGGAGAAAATTACGACTTCTGGTGTGTGAGAATGAGAACACTGTTCATCTCACGAGATCTCTTGGAGTATGTAGAGGACGGTTTTGAAGAACCGGAAGACAAAGCAACCCTATCAAATGGTGATGCCAACAAATTAAAGGGGAACATTAAGAAAGATGTTAAAGCTATTCTCTTGATTCAAGAAGGAGTCACAAAGACTATTTTCCCAAGAATCATCAACGCTACAAGATCAAAGGAGGCGTGGGATATTCTTGAAAAGGAATATAGAGGAAGTTCCCAAGTAAAAAGCGTAAAGCTTCAATCTTTACGAAGGGAGTTCGAGAACTTGAAGATGAAGGATTCCGAGCTCTTAAAAGATTATTTCACCTGAGTCATGGACGTGATAAATCAAATGAAGAAGTATGGAGAAACAATTCCCAATCAAAGAATTGTTGAGAAAATTCTCATCAGGTTGCCGGAAAGGTATGATTCCATTGTTGCCGTCATAGAGCAGACCAAAGATCTTGAAACTCTGAATGTTGAAGAATTGATGGGTTCTATTAAAGCATTTGAGCAAAGAATAAATTTGCGCTCAGAAAAACCAATTGAGAGTTCCTTTCAATCTAAGCTCAATTTTGTCTCGAGAAATAACGAGAAGACTCGACTCAAAGAATTTTTTCGTGGTAGAGGAACCACAAGAGGAAGAGGTCGCTATACACGAGGTCGTGGAAGAGCTATAAGAAATTTTACCAGGAAAAACACCGAGGTGTCCACAGTACCGAAGTGTGGAATTTGTCAGAAAAATGGTCATGATGAGAAAAACTGTTGGTTTCGAGATAAACCACAATGTTACAAGTGCAAGAGGTATGGCCATCTCCAAAAAGAATGTAACTTGGAGGAAAATCAGAAAGCAAACTTTGTTGAAGAGAAAGAAGGCAATGAGCACATGTTTTATGCCTGTCAAGTGGCCAAAAACAGAAGAACAAGGTCTGGTTCATTGATACCGGATGTAGCAATCATATGACCAGCAATAACAACTTCAAAGATATTGATTCAGCCTGCAATTCCAAGGTGAAAATGGGAAACAATGTCTCGGTTGGTGCAAAAGGAAAGGGTACAATCTCCATAGAAACGAAGAAGGGAAGAAAAGATATTCAAGATGTGTTGTTTGATCCAGACTTAGCACAAAATTTGCTAAGTGTTGGACAACTTCTAGAACGAGGATACACCGTTCATTTTGAGGACCTCGCTTGCAAGATCCTTGATCAAAGAAAGCGCGAAGTGGCAAAGGTCAAGATGGAGGAAAACAAGAGTTTTCCTCTTAACAATGTTGCTCTCAAGGCCGAGGTGGTTGCTGACTCTTGGCTATGGCATAGAAGGCTTGGACATTTGAATTTCCAAAGCCTGAAGAATCTTCATCAAAAGAGCATGGTTTATGGACTTCCATCAATTCAAGAATTAAAGGAAGTATGTGAAGGATGTGCACTCGGAAAACATCACCGAGATGCATTCCCAAAAGAAAAGGTGTAGCGAGCTAAAACACCGTTGGAGTTAGTTCACACCGATGTCTGTGGTCCAATGCCATCACCATCTCAGGGTGGTAACATGTACTTTATTACCTTCATTGATGACTATTCAATAATGACATGGGTGTACTTCATCAGGAAAAAGTCGGATGTGTTCACTATCTTTAAAAAATTTCAGCAGTATGTGGAAAGACAAAGCAGACACTTAATCAAGGTGTTGCAAAGTGACCGAGGTGGCGAGTATAACTCTAACGAGTTCGACAAGTTATGTGAAGATATTGTCTTGGATAGACAGTTAACGTTCGGTTACACCCCGCAGCAGAATGGGGTAGCTGAAAGGAAAAATAGAACCGTAGAAGAAATGTCAAAGAAAATGCTTCATGAGAAAGGTTTGCCCATGCTGTTTTGGGCAGAATCAGTAGCCACAACGATCTATCGGTTGAACTGGTGTCCAACAAAGGTCGTACAAGATAAGACTCCAATTGAAGCTTGGAGTGGAAGGAAACCTTCTGTAAACCATCTAAGAGTTTTTGGGTGCATTTGTTATGCTCATTTTCCTAAGCAACTAAGGAAAAAACTCGACAAAACAAGTGAAAAGTGCATATTCATGGGATATAACTCAAAATCAAAAGGCTACAGACTCTTTAATTTGAAGAAGAACGAGCTGGTGATCAGCCGAGATGTAATCTTTGATGAAAAGTCTTGGGATTGGAAACAAAAGCAAGCTCAAGTCCTGACCGAGGAGAGGTCAAGTATTCCTGTATCTTGTGATGAATCGTCGGACGAGGAAGAAGAAGAAAATATCCATGAAGAACCGAGGTCTCCTATAAACAGTCCACAAACAAGTCTTAGCTCAGCTTCAAGCTCGAAGTCCTCATCACCGAGCTCAACCCCACAGAGAATGAGAAGTCTTACTGATGTGTATGCACAGTGTAACTTCTGCCTTATTAAGCCAAGAAACTTTGAAAAAGCAGTCAAGGAGAAAGACTGGAAGAGAGCAATGGAGGAAAAAATCGAAGTAATTGAGAAAAACAAGACGTTGGAGCTCGTTGAGAAACTAAAAGAGAAGGACGTGATTGGAGTGAAGTGGATATACAAAGAAAAACTCAATCCGGATGGGTCCGTTCTCAAGAAGAAGGCAAGGATGGTTGCTAAGGGTTATTCACAATAACCCGGAGTCGACTTCGAAGAAAGATTTTCTCCTGTAACAAGGCATGACACAATTCGTGTTCTAATAGCCTTGGCAGCTCAAAAGGATTGGTTGTTGCATCAACTTGATGTGAAATCAGCATTCCTGAATGGCACTTTAAAAGAAGAAGTGTACGTGGAGCAGCCTCAAGGATTTGTGATACCTGGAGAAGAAAAGAGACTGTACAGGTTAAGAAAAGCATTTAACGGGATCAAACAAGCACCTCGTACATGGTACAGCGAGATTGATAGTTACTTCAAATCCAAAGGCTTTGAAAGAAGTAAGAACGAGCCGACCCTGTATGTCAAGAAACAAGGCACAATATGAATTCTCATTATCTCTCTATATGTGGATGACATGGTGATCACATGCAATGATGAAACAATGATCTCGGAATTCAAGACCGAGATGAAGAAACAATATGAGATGAGTGATATAGGGTTATTGCATCATTTCTTAGGAATTGAAGTTTATCAAGAAGAAGGGGGAGTATTTATTTGCCAAAAGAAGTATGCAAAATCTCTTCTTGAAAAATTCTGAATGCAAGATTGCAATCCAGTATGCACTCCTCTACTGGTAAAAGAAAATCTAAGCAAAGAAGATGGAAGCAAGGAAGTGGATGCGTCTCTCTATAGAAGCTTGATAGGAAGATTACTATACTTGATAGCTACCAGACCCGACGTAATGTATGCAATAACTCTGTTGTCGAGGTTCATGCATAAGTCGAGTCAAACTCATTTCGGAGCTGCAAAACGAGTTCTGAGGTACATCAAAGGTACGCTTGATCTTGGTATCTGGTATGAAAAGAATACAATGGTAGAAAATAATGCCGAGGTGAAGGTGAACACCGAGTTAAAGCTGCTTGGTTTCTGTGATAGTGATTGGGCCGGATGTGTTGATGACATGAAAAGCACTTCGGGATATGCATTTACCATTGGCTCAGGTGTAATTGCGTGGTCATCAAAGAAGCAAGAAACAGTGGCACAATCATCTGTCGAGGCGGAATATGTTTCAGCTGCACTAACGACGTCACATGCAATATGGCTAAAACACATACTAAAGGATGTTGGTGAAAAACAAGGAGAAGCTATCCCAATCATGTGTGATAACAAGTCAGCCATTGCTATGACAAAGAACCTTGTCCATCACATCCATACAAGACACATTGCAATCAAACATCACTCCATCAGGGATGTCGTGGAGAAAGGAAAGATCTAGGTGAAGTATTGCAGCACGAATGACCAAGTAGCAGACATTTTCACAAAAGCACTTACAAAGGACAAGCATCAGTATTTCAGAGATTTAATGAACATTACTATAAGGAATTAAGGAGGAGTGCTGAAAGTAATTCCTTAACCGAAGCCAATTCTGAATGCAAGATTGAGGCATGAATTACGGATAGTGATTGAGGAATGAATCAAAGAGAAAGTTAAGTCCTAGCATTAATATAGAGTCAATGTAGAATGCCTATAAAATTGGCTTTACTTATTTGTAATCAAGAATAAGTTTGGCAATTGAGTCTGTAGCCAACAGAGTCCTGTAACCTCTGAGTATAGAAGCAATACCAAGTTACAGAAAACAACATCAACCATTATTCCAAGTCCAAGGCTCAGAACTGAGCCAACATAAAGATAACTTGGAAAGAAAGAGGAGAATAATGAGTTTTATACATGTTTATAGGAGAGCTGGAGAGAGAGAGAGATACGAATTGGATGGTAACCCCGCCACGGCCACTTGAGAGACAGAAAAATGATTAATATTGCAAGCATATGTGGGTATTGTTGTGTATGTAAGGTTTCTACTGTCCTGTACTCTGGAGATGGGTTCGGTGTGGGTAAACCACACCATGCCTGCATGGAAGGTGGGGATACTGGGTAACGGCCAACTGATTGAGTGTTGCAGTTGTATGTGAGAGAGATGAGTGGTTCGTGGGGTAAATGGGAGCCAGTGGAAAGTGAGAATTTTGAAAATGGAAAAACCTGAGTGAGATAGAGAATCAGAGCATCATTGAGGAAGAGGGGAGTAGTACGAGAATTAATGCATGTCAAGAGTAGGTGATGAACTATGGAAGGGGACGAAGGCTGGCAGCTGCTGCTAGCTAGGTCTGATATTGGTCAGTGAGCACCATGATGGATCACTTCTAATATACATGGATACTTCTTACATGCGGTGCCTTTCAAGAAAGAGCTGCTGGTGATGAGGAGTCAAGAATAAATGCTAGGTGATAGGATCTTGTAGTTATTACTCATGCATTTTTCAACACACAACTATTCTTATTTATATGGACCCATACCAGCTAGGTGCAATCGATATGTACTCAGATAATGTTTAGAAAAGCTATTATATTAGCTGTGCGCTACGTTTTCTAGGGAAGCTATTATTTTTCTCGCTCTGGATCCTCTGTTCCGAAAAAACCCCATGCCTCTGTTCCAAATAACTGTAGATTGACACGTGTTCCTTTTTTTAACTCGGTAATATAGAGTTTCTTAATTTAGATTTAAGAACATTAGATTTTCTTACGAGAAATAGAAGGAAAATATTGATTCGTTATCTTTCCTCCATCTAGAGCTTTTTAATGTGTATTCTGAATAATGTTTGCATCATTCTCAATTGTTTTATCAAAAATATTCGAATGCTACCTATACAATTACTTCCTTCGTCCTACTTTTATAAAAAGTTTCTTATTTGTTTATATATTGGAATTGGACACTAAAAACAAGAATAAAAAACTAACTAGATTTAAATATTTAAAAAATTAATATTAAGAGATATATTTAGAAAAAAATTAGTCTCTTGATTTTCTATACATATACCTTCATCTAAATGGGACAGAAGGAGTATTACTGTTAATCAATAATGGATTCATATTGATTATATTGAAGAATTGTTTGAAGATTAATATGCCTGGAGATGAAGATCACAGACAGAGTTGTAATGGTGTAATGTTTCCCTTGTGATGACCTTGCACAATCTCTATCATACAGGAGGATAAAGAATGGGAGCAATTGTGCCTCAATCTTCTTAGATGTTGTTCTTTAGCGTTTGTACGTGGTTATCTTTTCTGTTTTTTATAGAAAAAGTAAATGCATTTCATCTTTATGATTGAGTTCAAAATATACTTCTTGAACTAAATATTTAGAGAAGTAAAACACCGAATTTTACTTCTCAAACGGAATAAGCTGATGAAAAGTAAACAAATACCGGACTATTTTATAAGAAAAAAAAAAAAAAAACTCTCTATTCGAATCCGAGATCATCAATTCCTAGTCTTTAGTAGGCATTACATCGATTTCAAACGATCGACGAGAGTTTATTAAGGGAGGAATGAATTTTTTTTCCTCATACAAAAGAAGGTAGAAAATCATCTATATTAAGAAATTCTTCATTACCCAAAATCTGATTCCAGAGAGTTAAAATAAGAACGCATGTCGATCAGCTATTGGTAGGAAGAGAGGCACTGAGTTTTTTTAGGTACAGAAGATCCGGAGCGTATTTTTCTTGTTACGATTTTGTGTTATTTTTGTCATGTTGTTTTAAAGATGATTGATGCATGTTATATTAAGTAATAATGAGATGTAAAATGTGTCGGTAATGTTTCATGTCATGTCGTGTCGTGTTATCTTTTATCATGAATTGTGTATGAAGTATTAGGTTTTATCTTTGCCAAAAAAGAATTGGTATCAAATCACATGAATAATCATATTATGCTGCGCAGGTATATTTATTTCATACTATTCTAAATAAATTAATATTTTTCAATAGGTAAATAACAAATAATTTAATGTAATTTTGAGACTAATCATCATAACACATAATAAATCTAGCAAATCAAAATCTTATACATAATGTTATTTTATTGTGTAATATTTTAAAATCGTATTACTTAAAAAAGGAATGTTTAATTGGGGGATACCATGTAAAATAAAATAAAGTCATTTTAAAGTATTTAAAAATAAACCTTTATCCATGATATTTTTATAATCCCTAATTTATCCTTGATTAATTAGTAGTTAATTAGTTATCTTAAATAAAATTTAAGATTATTATTATAGTTAGTGTGTTATGTTATTATAGAGAAATAGCTAGAAGAGGAGGAGAAGAAGAAGAGGTTTTCTAGAAAAAGTGAGATTTGGGAAGAGTTTATAGAAATGAGTGAATCTAGTCAGGAGTTTGAGGTTGGGAACCTTCATCTCAACAAGGAGAAGGGGTTTACGTTGCATTTGGTAACGATTCTCAATTGCAAGATTTTGTGGATAATGAAAATTTTATCTATGAGAAACCCTGAATCAAGACAATGATGAGCACGAAGGTTCAAGTGAAGAACCAACTCATGAAAATGAAGAATGTGAAGATTCAAATGCTCCAAACACTGAGGTAGGTCCAAATTAGTTAGAAAGTGATTTTTTATGTTCGAATCGCTATTGATGTGTAGTGGAAAAGTTTGATGTCGTTATGGTATCCAAACATCACACAATGCCGACTGCAGGTATTCCCCCATGAAATATGTGGTTGGATATTTTGTCGGTATTGCATGAACACTTTGTACAATACCGAATGACCCTAAAAAAATATCAGAGTTTTGGGGGAAGAAAAGAATGCCAGTCGACGCATTCGACTAGATCTTAGTATGCCGACTGAGTCCAATAGTATACCTAAAAATAGTTATTCTTGGATTCACAATCGGCATAATAAGATCGAAAAATATCTATGACGACTGACATTAAAAAATGTCCAGTATTTTTGTTACCTTAGTCGCATTGAAGATGTTTATGTCTACAATGCCGACTAAGACTTTTTGAAAATATAAACCATTTGAATAGCTACCAGTCGACATTGTTGTTTAGTTATCGAGCATGCCGACTGAGTTGAAAATAGTGAAGTAACTTTCGTTGTGAGTCGGCATTGAATGTAACTCTTTTTTACAATGCGGACTGAGTCCTTGGATATATATTTAAAGTTAAAATGTCCCATGTCGGTATTGATTTAAGTTATCGACCATGCCGACTGTGAATCTTCTTTACTTCATCTCTACTGATTTCTTGTTTATTGTGGTTAGATCGTCCTTGGCATCGATGCAGATACTAAACCTTTGCAAGGGTTGGGTCCAGATACTTCTGAGTACTATGCGAATGATTTGGTAAGTTACGAAATGATTTTGAAAGTATGTATCGGAATTCGTTACTAGATGATGTAATTTTTTTATAGTGGTAAAAGGTTCGATACTCAGACTTGTAAAGATTCGATTTTTAAACCTAATTTTTAATAACTAAAAATAATACAGATTAAAGTAAAATTGATTTCAAATTATGGGAAGGACTGAGACTAAGAATCCCACTATTAACCAATTTTTCAAGTGATAAAAATCTTGCAACTCGTATATTCAATTTATCCAAAATATTGTCAAAGTTAGGTTTTCAAAATAATAGTTGTAAATCGAAAGCATGAGACATCAAAAGCTCTAAACTCAGCATGACCCATCAAAACAAAACACAACTAATTGATAAAAACCATTTTTTAGAAATTTAATTAAAAGCAAATAATAGTAAAAGAATTGCAAAAAACAAATAAAATAAGAATTTGTCACTTTATTATTGGAAAAATAGCTTCCTCCGTCGCCCCAGTGATGGTGATTATCCCATCATGTTGGAAACACTGTCAAAATAGTTTTTCATAACCCAAAAAGTGTTTACAATGAAGAAATAAAAGTAACACAGGAGAAATGATATGCTTATAAGCGTTACAAAAGGTGTGGCAGAAGAGAAAATAAGACAGAAGAGAAAAGAACGGACTGCAGCCGTTTCAGAATTTTGAAAGAATATGCAACAGAATCAACGAGTGTTCTCTGGAGCCTTTTGTTCTTCGTGTGTTCTTCACCAGCAGATTTTTCTTTTCTTCCTGGAAACTTTTCGGTGGTCTCTGTGGCTTGATTTTTCTTCGATCCTCTTGCTATTTATAGGTTTGGGGAACCCTAATACATCATCCTTAATCGATAAGGACTCCAATCTTCATCCAAATCCAACTCAAATCACTTGTATATCCTAAACAGACTCCAATTATTTTTTCCGACTGTGAGATGAATTTGCAGCAATTTTTCCGGCGTGAATCACTCTGGTTAACGTGTGTTGATCATATCCTGGTGGTTTCTTCACTTGGGTAACTCAGAATTACCCAAAATCCCTTAAAACTCGATTCATACCAAATTCAGAAACTTTCTTTTCACGTGTAATAACTTTCCCGCCATTTTTGGTTTTTAAACTATGAAGAAGGGTGCCCCCAATCCAACTGGTGGGTGCCTTTATCAATTTTGACATGTGCCTTTAGTAATTTTTCTGGGTGCCTTTAACAACTTTTTGAACCGATTTTTTCACAATTATTTATTTCTCAAAAATACCTACAAAGACATAAAAAACCATAAATAGTACAAAATCGAACACTACCAAAATAGATAATTGAGCACCATTTAGACACAAAAATGTGTCTATCATTAGACATATAACTTTTTATATTTATGTCTAATGTAGGAGTTCACAAGTAATGTTTAATTTTTACTAAGTATACAAATCATGTCCAAAGGTTTAATTGACTTAACGGCAATTGAAATTATAAAACAAATACCATGCCGTCTGATGATGAAAAACATCCAGAAAAGCTATGTGGACAACACAATGCCGATAGAAGAATATACAACGCCGATAAAAATGTCGGCATGGTTACCATGCCGACTGATGATAAAAAGCATCCAGAAAATCTATGTGGACAACACAATGCCGATAGAGTAATATATTATGCTGACGGAACTGTCGGCGTAGAATTGATAAAACAAATACCATGCCGGCAGAGACCAAAAAGAATACAAAAAAAAGTAAAAAAGGTTCCAAATTAACTATGTGAAACATAATACCGACAGAGAAATGGAGAAAGCCGACAGAAGTGTCCACTATGCCGGCAGACCTTCAAGAAATGCCGACTACCTGACTATTTCTTATGAAATATTACATTGTTCAAACCAAACATAGTCATTAAACTAACAATCCTTAGTATTGCGTCACAACACCATAATTCAAACAAACCAAAGTGAAACCAAATCAACATTGTTTAATGCGACCAAAGTAAATAAGTTATAAATTGTTCAAAGCAAACATAAATCCCTCCCGTTAGCCTTCTTTGACACCTTATTCTTCTTCTTTTCCCCAAATATCTCCCTCGCACCAACATTCTCAATGTTCTTTAGTTTCTCATCGACCTCACATATCTCATCAGTGGTCAGCCTCACTCCTTCATCAAATTTACAACTAAAGAATTTCGAAATGCCAACGATTTTCCTCCGCTATTTTTCATATTCATACATACAACATATAGTTATTATACTTACGTAACATCAAAAAGTATCATTCTTATTTGAATAAGAGTACATAGTACAAACAAAAAACCATACTAAAAGCATAAACATACGTATCACGATGGAAAAAAGTTTTGCGATAGAATCTGGAGATTGAGAAGAACTTGGTGGTAGACGCAGACTTATTTTTAGAATTGTTTTTAGATTTTTTTAGATTTTTTTAGGTTAATTAGTTTAGTTAGATTTTTATTTTATTTATTTTTATTTGTTCTATTTTACGTTTTTGGGTATTTTCTTTGTATTACAGGTTTCAGATCAAAAAGAAATTGGAGCTAAAGATTATATTAATTGATTAAAGACTTGGAGTCAAAGACAAAGCGAAAAGAACGGAAAAAGAAGACAAGATTTTTTTTTATTTTTTTTTTAGAAAATTGTATTAGGAAATTCTTATTATTTTTGTAATTATTTTAGGTATTTTTATTTTTTCTTATTTTTGGACTTTGGACTTTGAACTTTTGAACTTTATTATTATTATTTTTTTTAAACCCTACGAAAGGATATTTAAATATAAACTGTAACAGGGAAGGACGACAATTACGATATTGTCTCGGCCCTCGGGTTCGTACACTGACATAGGAGTCGGTGGCCTGAGTCGACTACAACCGATTCATCCCCCGTCTGGTACGGGAGGTAAGACTCTAACCACCCACGAATCCCCTGTCAGTGGTATTTCTGTATTCCTTCGTAATGCATATATGTTGAGGACTTGAATACAGAATTAATTTTCTAGTAAAGGACAAGGAATGGCCATATAAGATAAGGACTCGGATTTCATCACCGTTTCCTTCTTGCCCGCCTTAGGAACACGTTACCTAACGCGAACCTAAGCCTAAAGTTGACTAGAAAGAGACATATACGGTAACGAGCTTATTGGAAATCATTCAAAAGGACTGTATTGGTTACTTTATTAGCCTAACTCAAAGTTCAAGAAGATTATTTTAAGTTGATTAGAGCCGCCTTGTAACACAGGGAAAAGTGCCAAAGAGACAGTGTTATCAAAGCTCCTTAGAGCTTATCCTGTTTCTCTTCAACTTAATCTAATTCGGATTGTTCTAAGAGGTTTGCTAAAACTGTAACTAGTTGCCTTTCGAAAGAATAGAAGCTGGTATAGAAACAATCTAAGTGGAGTCATCATACTTTTTGTTTGCTAGATTCAGTAGGTTTGATTTGGTTGAGTCGGCCTTGTTTGTGTTTGTTTAGAACCCCTTCCGGTAGGATTTATTTTTAGAGTTTATTTTTGTAAATATATTAGGAATTTTTTTTAGAAAATGTCAAACTGGTATTATGAGGACCAATACAATGAATATCCGACTGAATTTCAAAATAGACATTATCCATACTATCAACATAGTGTAGATAGTACTTGGGACCACTACCAACCTTCTGAAGGTTATGGTTCATACCAAGGTGATCCCAATTACTATTCATACATGCACCCGTCTTTTGAACATGAAAATGAGCAAAATTCGAGTTCTTTGTCTTGGAGGGATGACCTAGAGAAGTTGCAACCTAGTACTCATCATAAACCTGTTACACCTCTAGAAGAATCACTCAAGAAGCTATCTGAGATAACAAATAGTTTGGCATTAAGTGTGGGGAGAACAATTAGTAGTCCAACTCTTTCTCTAGAAGAATCCCTCAAGCAGATAGCTGAGTATAACAAGCAAATAGCTGAGAATAACAAGCAGATGATTGAGGATAGAAACAGGTTCATGTTAAGTATGAATGAAATATCTGCAAAGAATAATATTGCTCAAAATGATCTTAATTGCCAATACAGTGTTTTCACTTTTACCCTTGATAATAATGACGAATATTTACCTAATTTAGAGGACGAGGTTAGAATAGAAGACACTACGTATTTAGAAAAAGTTCAAACATCTTCATATTATTATGATGATGATTATACTGTTGATGAAGAAATCCGCAGTCATAATGACGAGAAAATTGAGCATAATGATAATATTGTTGTCTCTAGTTTGAATCCTAATAATATTAATGATTATTCACCTATACAAAAGGAAGAGGATTTGAATAGAGATAATATTACTTTGGACGGAGTAATATTTCCTTGTTCTTATGAGTATGATGATGTTTTAGAGGAACGAGTTTGTCCTGAGACTAGTGATTTGGAGACTAACGACTCGAAGACAATAGTCTCTGACGAAGATGATAGACTCATATAGAATTTTAACGTGATAGAGGATGATTTATTTCAGGTTGATAGAATTGTTTCCCCAGTGGATTTTGATGTCTTAGACACCCAACCTTTTCAAGTCCGAGAGGCTCAAGTACCAGTGATCTTAGGTCATCCCTTTTTAGCTATATATAATGTCGTCATCAACTATGGAAATGGAATAATTAATTTTTCTTTTGGTAACATGACTATTGAACTGAATCTATTTAGTATGAATAGACAACCTTCTTGTAAGATCTATAATTTAGAAGAAGTGAACGTAACTGGCACTTCAGTTCAAAAATCTTTACCAAACACTTTGTTAGAAGATCCATTAGAGAAATGCCTAGCCCACTTTAGGTTTGATGTTGACGATGATAGTGTAATTAATGAGGTGAATAATTTGTTAGATTCTGCACCTTTGATGAACACTTATAATATATGGAAAGCTAAGTTTGAACTTCAACCAGTTTATAAGTCTACCTTATTTCCTTATTTAGAAGAAGCTGAATGTAGTTCTGACCTTAAGGACCCTAGAATCCAACCAACAGTTTTTAGTTCATCTGAGAGTAATGTCCACCCTAAGTTTGGGGGTACCGATGATTCTTGTGATTGTCAAATATCCCTTCTTAAAGTCCCTCACTTGGGACTTGACATTTGTGCCTCTACCATATTGCGAGATTATCTTCATACACTTTTTCCTGAGCCTAATTATATCCAAAAAGAAGTTCAGTTGATAGAAACCCATCCTCTGGTTGATGTGGTTTACCCAGGCGATGATACCAATATTGAATTTGTTTTCCCACCAAAATATTTTCTTCCATATATGGGAACGTATGAATTTCAAATGTGTCAGTTACTAGAGTTTGAAACTAAACCTAATTATTATAGAAAATTAGAATCGACACATCTTCTCAAGAATGACCATCACTTTCGTGTTTTCAATGGTGGTCAGCTGTTCTGGTCAAATCTGATTGACGTTAGGGACCCACAGCTTTTCAGGATATTATTATATGAACCGTAAGTTGTGGCTAATCTTTTCTTAGTCTGGCTGAAGACTTTAAACTTAGCACTTCTTGGGAGGTAACCCATGCTCATGCAACACGGTAATATCCTTCCTTAACTCCTTTTCTTCAAGTAGTAACAGTTTCTCCTTGTTTATGTATTTAATCATTTATTTTTCGAACATTGAAGACAATGTTAGATTTAAGTTTGGGGGTATGAGAGAAACTTTTAGTTGCAAATTTGAAACTCCAGAGTCTAAAAACTTGTGAACAATTCAGGATGACACTAACCATTCTAGGTAGATGGAAACATAGTTCTTGTCTATAGGAATTGTTGTGCCCAGCTAAATGGTCTATTCATATGTGAATGCACTCAGGTGTTAGAAATAACATGATAATCATTGAACAAGCATATCTCGGAATCATCATAATCATATCACTTTCTGTTTTTATTTTTGCAATTTTTTGTTTCTCTAAGTGATTTGGTGGGGCCCAGCATAAAATTGTTATCGCTTCCAGGATGAAATAGAGTGTTGATTTCAAGCTCATTTTTAATTCTTATTCAAAAAAAAAAAATAAAAAAAAAAAATTAATATCGTGTTAGCATTATGTGTGTGTTCCCCCTGTCTCCATCGCCTAAGCAAGCGTGGAATGCAGGATCTATGGGAACTATCATGTAGTAAATATATATATATATATATATATATATATTATGTATATAAATAATAATAATAAAAATAGGATTCATCCTGATACCGACCTTCAGACAGATATGGGAAACACCGTTCACCTTAGTCAACATATGCACCATTCATTACTTCTATTGTCATCTTCTAATCTATCCCTTTGTTTGAATTTGATGATTTCGATCAGTATGAAAATTCAATGATTATTTGAGTAGAGTTGCATTTTTATATGAATTTTAGTACGTTGGGTACAAACTCGTGTACAACAATTGGACTCATATAGGGTAATGATTCCCATAGTCGAAGAAATTTAGTATGCCAACTAAATAGCTTGTTTAGTGTCTATCCTAAATTGTTCACAGATAGCTAGAATTTGGAGTAAAAGGTTTTGTGGGTACACCTCTTGTAAACCCTCACGAGACTAAAACTCGTCCACTAGGGACACCTAGGGGTTTAAAGGCTTATTACATATGCTAAATGTAGTCGTGATTCCTGCGAAAGTGAGTTAAGATTTTATTTTATTAGTTTTGCTCGAGGACTAGCAAAATATAAGTTTGGGGGTATTTGATAGACGCATTTATGTGTTTAATTTGTTCCCAATTTGTATATTGTTAAAGCTCGATTGTGTACTAATTGTGTCATTTTATGTAATTGTAGGTATTTTTGGAGAATTAATAAATGTGGAAAAAGTTGGCTAAAAAGTGCTAAAAACACCCCATCAAAAGTGTTAAAGGCACCCAAGAAATTGTTAAAGGCACCCGGCAATATGTTAAGGGCACCCACTTTTTGAAATTCAAAATTGAATTTTGGCGGGAAAAGAAATCTATTCATCTGCATGCATTTTGATTCGAATTTTGGAAGAGATTTTAGGCTTTTAAGACAATATATCTTCGTGTCTTAATGAGGAAGAGCTTTGAAAGTTTGGGATACTAAGAATCAACAGGATGTGCTCGTGAGATATTCTCCCACGTAAAAAGAAGAGAAAAAAATCTCGGAATAATACTCGATAATTTGATTTGATTTTACGACAGTTATTCGCTAGATCACATCTTGTTTGATTTAGCACCAATATACTCGAGTAAGGAAACAACACATAATCGAATCAGACCGAAAATTAAAGAGAAAACATTCCCGTGAAATATTCATTGAATACAAAGAATTTTTGGAATATTCGAGAAGATTTGAAGGTTGAAGGGTGTTCTGGTATAAATAGAGAAGCTAAAGAAAACATCCAGGGGGGGTCTGGAGAGACCAAAAGCTCATAATCAAGAATCAGAAATTCTGCTCGTGATGATCATGATGAAGAAGATGAAGAAAATGTTTCCAAAAGTTTGAATAAATCGTTGCCGTAGCTGTGTATCCCCGTCGCCTATTCTTTTGAAGTCAGCTCTTTTGTAACAGCTAGCAACAATATCTTTTCTTCTCTGTAACATTTATATCCGTAGCAAAATTTCTGTGTCAATTATTTTTCCTCTTGTAAATACCTTGTTGAGCCATGAATGAGTATTTTGAGAATGTTTTCAACATGAGGAGCTAAACCCCATTTGCTGAGGTGACGGAGGAAGCCATTGTTTCAATAAAAGTGGTACATTTCTATTTTTAATTAACTTTTGCAATTTCTTTTATGATTATTTGCCCTGGTTAAAAATTTGATTGAATGATTTTTATTAAGCAGTTGTGATTTCGTTAGATGGTATATTCTTTTCCAAGGGTTTAGATATTCCATGCTTTTGTTATACAATTGTTATTCTAGAAATCTACTTAATGCAATATTTTAGAATCAAATTAAACGAAAGAATTGCATGAATATTGAGTAGATTGAATCACCTTAATTGGTTAACGGTGAAATCCATAACCTTAGTAATTTGTGACTATCATTTTCATCTTTTGTGCATATTTGTAGTTTAAAAAATTAGTTTATTAAAATCTAAATTCAGTCTTCACAAGTTCGAGAGAACGACACGTTTTTACCACTATTCTAATATTACATCACTTGGGGAAGAAGCTGGAGAAAAGGTTGGCTTCTCTTTTTGCTAGGGAGGGACTTGAACATTTACCGGATGTACCACGTAACCATGACCCCATTTTCTGTATTCCGTGATGTAGAGTTCATCGGTTTCACCATTGACAGCAACAACCCAACCATTGGTATTTACCTGACATTTATTGAACTTTTCCCTCCAATATAAATGAAGTGGTGTAGGGGCGTATGCTATGACAATTGTTTTCGAGTTTGATGTACACTCTTTCCATTCACGATGGAAAATATGGTCAATCACATAAAGAACCTAGTTTGTTTGTACCCTAGTTGCCTCATTACACGGATTGGATTGTACATGACAAGTCTTCCAGGGTGAAACAACGGTCCATTTTAAAAGAAAACATCATTATCCCTTTGGATGTAGAGGTGTTCTTCTTTATCTTCCTTGTAAGGATCAAACACTACCTCTTCGGCCGTTATCTTATCCAAAGCAATCGCATTTATATCAATCGTTTATTGTTACCTGGCTTTGGACCCCATTTGAACTGGTATCTAAGAGCTCTAGGCCGCTCTTTCTGTGGCTCCCAATCATCATTTATACTCAAATATGTCGTATCCTTGAACAATGTTGGGAAGTGTTCATACGCCCAGACCTATGTCAATATTATATAATTTATAAGAATTAACGTTATACAAATATACTTGAAAAAAAAGACAAAAATAATTAAATTGATTCGATCTTACTTGAAGGAGTGTCATGTTCCCGACAAAGTCCCTACATGTCTCCTTAGAGGACTTCCACATCTCACTCAACAAATGTGCAACCACAGCGGTGCCCCACGAGTAGTTGGGGACCTGGTCTAAACGATGCAACAACTGGAGAAAGTTGGGATTTACCCGGTTTCCACAAATGTCGGGGAAAATCCCCGAGCCAAAAATCTACAACATATAGGCAGCAGTTGTACGGCTAATTCTTCGGGACCCAGCAACCCATTGTCTTCTCTCACCCATGTCTCACCAAAGGTTTCCTTGAGCATCATTAGCTTGAAAGTCTTGGTAGTATAACCAGCGATCTTGTGGAAATTTTCTCTTGAAGTCTCGACGTCCCAACCAAACAACGCATTGGTAAGATTATGCAATTGTTCTCATCCCAAGTCTTTGGTGTAATTTTATTCTGTAACAGATTTTCCTCGCACTTGAAGGCCTAGAATTTGTTGAGCATCATCGGGGATCACAGTCAACTCACCACAAGGGAAATGCATGGTATCGGTTTCTCCGTAAAACCGCTACAAAAAATAATTCACTGATGTGAATCTTAATTATGTACCGTAAGAGCATGACTATCGATGAGACAGTATGCAAGCACGGTTTGTTCCACAAGGATATCAGAATTGTAATTCCTAGTTTTTAAATAATTATGTGCTAATAACAAAATTGTTTTTTTTGATGATTTTATTCTAAAATTAAAAACACTTAAAGTACTAAATATGATTTACAAATAAAAGAAAAACCTAGGATGTTGATATTCCATCACTACTATGCCTACTAGATATTTGCAATCATTCTCTATAATTTTCTTAAAATAATACACAAGACGATTTCGGACACAATAATTTACGCCTTGGAAGATATGGAATTTTAATCTAATTACTTTTCTCAAAAGATTAGCAATTTACTTTACTATAGAATGCTATTCTCTACTAAGAATTAATAGATCAATTATTTAAGCATTAAAGGACACACGAAGAAATTATTAGCAATATTAATCAAGAAATAGGGCCAAGAGAAAAATTATAGAAAATATCCACAACATACTAGCAAACACAATAGGACTTCATCTCTAATCATAGGGAAGGAAACTAGCTTCTCATTGTTGGAGAAGTACCTTCCTGTAACAGAGAAACACAAACAACAGAGAACTTAAAGATGATTAAGGGAGGGTTAGAATGAAGCAGTACACACACTCAAGCACAGAGAGGTGAAGTCGCATGTTCAACAGACTGCCCTTAACTCAATATTTGCCAGGTACACCTTCAGGAAGATGCTGCTATACCCTTTCAGTGACAAACTTGAATTCAGGATAAAATCACCTGATACCAACCCAGCTCGCAAAGCTCGTTGGCCCGTTGTGAACTTAACAGAAGATGTATGAAAT
>JAJJMC010012982.1:102674-112836 GCA_023531435.1 Papaver californicum
AAATCAAAGCAGGAAGAGGGGAAAAGTCGTCAGGACAGTGGCTGCGACTGGGGTAAACGAAAACCTTAGCATTGTTGTTCTTTTATAGGAGAAGTAATATTTTGAGTTTTAAAACGGTGAAAAATTTAATTTGAAATATTAAATCCCCATTAAAACAAAACGTTAAGATTTTTAATTAAAACAAATATTTATGATTTTATTTTTCATTTAATTTAAAACGGGTAAAATATTTATTTAAAATAAAGAAACGTTTTCTCATTGATGGGTACACGTGTGCACTCGCAGGCACACGCCAAGCACACATCAAACTCACGCCAATGGTCACACCAATGGTCACGCCAAGGCTCGCACCAATGGTCACACCAAGGCTCACACCAATGGTCACACCAAGGCTCGCACCAAGGCTCACACCAATGGTCACACCAAGGGTCACACTAAGGCTCGCACCAAGGCTCGCACCAAGGCTCGCACCAAGGGTCGCACCAAGGATCGCACCAAGGCTCGCACCAAGGGTCGCGCCAAGGCTCGCACCAAGGGTCGCGCCAAGGCTCACGCCAAAAACACACGCAAAAGCACACGCAAGCTCCACAATCCCGCGGCCTGCGGTGCTTCGGTGCGAAGCACCGCACATGTATGCATTTGCCCACTAGTCCATATCCTATCCACTAGTTCTTTTCCTTATATAGAACGTTTGTAGTAACATGCATGAACTTCCTCCTTGGTTTGCCCAATGTGGGATAACCAAAGGTTTCTCATTCACTAAGAAGTGAAAATGGATGGCTATAATTCCACCCAAGTTTGGACTAGTAATCTTAGCACCCATCAAGCTAATTATAGTAACAAAATTAATTTAAGTAATAAACTCTTAATTTTAGTAATAATCATTTTTATTTCCCAACACTCATCGCAAGAAGAATGGAAGAAGAACCCTTTTTATTCATGATTTAATAAGAAAATTACAAAAAGAACGGACTAGTTGAGTCGTTGAATCAATAGAAAAACCTACAGTTGGAGAAGGACTGTTCTTCGTTGTATTTAAACCATGATCTGTCACAGAAACTATTGCTAAAACCGTTGAATTAAGAGTATAGACCATGGTTTTGAATAATAGTTCTATCTTTAGCAACAGTTTCTTCAACATTTTGACAACGATTTCTTCATCTTCTTCTCTTCTTTATGTGGAACAACAAATTTTTTTATGAAGTTTTTTTTCTTTCTTTCTGGCAGAAGCTAGCCTCCCCTCCCTGTAGCTTTGTTAGACTCCTACTTATACCCATAACCTAGGTTGCACATAAACGCCTAAAAAGATGTCGTAACCGTGTCGGACACACGATTGGACACGACACGTCATGACACTTCCCGATACCCAATGGACACGCCACATCATATGTCCCGTAAAATACGACATTGGATATTTTATGGACACTGATTTGACACTATCGGACACACCATAAATAGTTAATATTAAGTTGGAAAATCAAAATAAACTAAAAGTGATGCTAATTAATTCTCTTTTTTGGCCATGTCCAAACATTATTTTTAAAAGAATTGATCATTAGTTCATATTATTACTTTTATTTACTTAGTAGTCAAGTATTTTAAAATAAGAAGAACCATTTTGTTGAGTAGAGTGTTATAAAATCTTATTTTAGTGGTGTTTATAATACATATATAATGTGTCCCCATAACCCACATTTTTAAGAATTGACGTGTCCCAGTATCCGTGTCATGTCGTACCCGTGTCACATGTCAGTACCGTGCAACCCAGCCCACAACTCTCATATCTCTTTAAATCTTTCTCTTTGATGAAAAATATTCACGGGAATATTTTCTTCCTCCCGGTGATGATTTTCTTCCCTTAAGACTCGATCTGATTTTTTTGTTCTTCTCGCTGTCAACTTCATTATCAAGGCTGAATTCAAAAGAAAATTCAAATATGATTTTAGTTGTTGCCCTAGTCAAAGCCAACAGAGTATAGAAAATCCGAGAGATATTTTTTTCTATCTTTTACGTAAACAATTCCTTTTTTTTTCTCATGAGATATTCGAGTTCCTTACTGAATACAAATCTTCTTATTCCGGCAAGAGTATATCCTTGTCATAAAACCCAAAAATTTATCCTAAAGCTCAATCAAGAATTCACGCAACAGAATTGTTTTCCCGCTAAGAATTTGTCTTCGAATTTGGATGTGGGTGCCTTTATCACTTTAGGTGGGTTCCTTTATCAGTTTCTCGGGGTGCCATTTAACACTTTTATTGGGTGCTTTTAACACTTTTTAAGCCCAAATTTCCACTAAAGTTTATTCTTCCAAAAATACCTAAAAACATACAAAATAGTAATATTAGTACAAATTGAGTAATAGCAATATAAATATGAATCAAATAAGACACATAAATGTGTCTATCATTCACCGTGACACCATCATAGTCCATGTGATTATTAACCGCAGGGTACAAACCGCAATGTTCAACTAAGTCTATAATACCATCACATTCCAAGCTCAAATCCCAAACATGCATCGATTGGTGTCTGCAGACACGGACCGCATGCTTGTGATCCTACAAAAAAAAAACATAAAAAAACAATCATAAATTCCTAAAAGAAAACATAAGTTGGATAATCTTACATATGTTGAATATATCGTATGAGCCCACGAGTCTTTGTAGCTAAAAACAAATCTATTTCCTCGGGTTCACCCCATATTGTGCTTTTTGAGTGAGGAGGTAGCATATCATCAGGATAAGGGATATGAGATTTTTTATCTTTCGTTTCTTCTTCTTCGAATCCCACCTCAACAATGTTTTCTTTCCTTTTTGGAGGCGGAACTACATCGGGTACATCCTCTATATCATCAATCGTTTTCTCTTTTTCTTTCCCTTGTGGAGGCGGAACTAAATCACCTACATCCTCCTCATCATATTGAGTGGTTCCCAGGATTATTAATTTATCCGGTCCCTCGGGACATGCTCAGTGCCTCTCTTGTCAGCACCCAAACGTTTATGCCCCTTACAAGGAGGAACAGACTCAGGATAGGTAAGAGGATTACTCCCTGTTGAAGCGCCAACTTCCTTGATAATCTTCTTATATGCTTTCTTAGGAGCAAGTTGCTTTCCTCCAGAGGTATTACCTTTTGATCTAACAATCCATGAAATAAAAAACAAGTAAATAAGCATTTTATAACACAAAGTCGGCATTTCCATTTTACAAATCGAGCATGCCGATAGAGAGAAAATTACACTTAGTCACTTACACTATCTGTCGGCATAGAAAAAATGGCAACAAACTAAACCGACTGAGTGGTTTTTTAACACAAAATTTACAAAAAGTTCAGTCGACATTGTTATAAAATTGAAAACAATACCGACAGAAGATTTTAACATATTTCTATATCTATTCCTATGTCATTCGACATAGCATAACAAACTAAACCGACTGATTAGATTTTTTACACATGATTTTCAAATGGTTCAGTCGGCATTGTCGTACAAAATTTAAACAATACCGATATAAACCATGAAAAATTTATGAAGAGTATTCTTATGTCTGTCGGTATGATATTCAAACTATAATTTCAAGAAATCAATACCGACAGTAGAATGCAACAATTTCTGGAAACATAACTATACTGTCGGTATGGTATTCAAACTACAAATTCAACAAATCAATGCCGACAATCTCATTCGGTATGGAATTCAACAAAAATGCAGTGTCGACTGACACTCTGAAACTACAATTGAAGATCTAATTTATCAAATCTAACGTATTTTAACAAGTTCAAATCAATAAAAACACTAAATAAAATATTGGAACCACTTACCTTCTCATCGAAGTCATTTGATCACGAGTTTAACTGCCCTCTTCTTCTTCTTCCAATTGACTTGCAATGGATGATATTTTATCTTGATGTAATTGTTTCGCTTTTTGTTGAGCCATCGTATCAATTCCAGGATTAGGTCTAGCCCCCCTAGCACATTGTTTCGATCTAGCTATTTTCTATTTGTAGATGTAATTGATCGACGATTGATTTTTGAGGTGACGATTAATCGACGATGAAAATGAAACAGTTAGGAGAAGTTAATGTGAAAAAGAGGGGGGAGAAGAAGGTGTGGAATGTGGATAGAATAAAGGGAGAATAATAAAAGAATAAAAACATTTTAATTTTATCCCATAATTTGGGGATACTTGATTAGGAATATTATTAAGGATTAGGGATAAAGGGCATCATAGTAATATCACCACTACAAAATATCTTCTAAAATCCCTTACCAAGATTTCTGGATTTGGCCAAGTAAAGGTATTCCCCAATTTATGGGGGTATCCCCCAATTAAACGTTGTTAAAAATAAATGTATCGTTAATTTTACATGATATACCATTATCCTTTTTATTACCAAATGAATGTCGGAAACAACATTTTTACAATATTAATTTAATTTATTGATCGTAAAGTTTGTATTATTACTTAACAAATTTAGATGGTATATGTATTATCGTAGAAATTAGTCAAACATAATAAAAATAAAATGGTCAACAGTTGACTATAATAAAGATGTTGTGAAATATGCATGAATATTAGTGTGTTCGGTCGTGTTGTACCGTGCTTTACACGTACTTTTTAACTTAACGTGTGATGTATTTCTTAACATAATGTGTTATGTCGTAAGTTTTTCTTTGTTAGTAAATAAAACCACGACGACTTTTCAAGAAACTTCAGGGGGTTAATTTAGAGTCGTCATGGTTTGGTTTATAACCATGACGACCTTTAAAAATCGTCATGGTCCTAAGATAACAATCATGACGATTTATACCATGTGATTTTATATTTTTATAATGATTCGACGAATTTAACAACAAATCAAATATTTATAGATTAGTAGTTACTTACTTAAGTGTTTTGAGCATTGAGTTCTTCGTATGGGTGGCTTTGTTCGTTTTCCTCGGAAGGATCTTTATGTGCATCTCCATTTTCGGGTTCATATATTAATCGATCAACACAAAATATCCGATTAATCCACTTGGGAATCATTGTTAATATTACACAATCATCTTTGATATTTGAAGTTTCGCACACGTCAGTTACGGGTTAAAATCACTCATTTCTACTAAACCCTAACTTTCCTCTATTTCTAGAAAAAAAATCTCTTAATTCCTAATACTAATTATAATCTATATATTTAGTTTATCTAGCGGAGGTGCTAATTCCATCTTCTTTCGTCACTTTATTCATCATATAACCCATCTAATCTAATCTAATTTAACTAACAAAATATCAAATTAAATAAGGATAATTTTATTATTAAAAAATATATGACAAGAAATTTTTTAAAATTATTTCAAAATGTTATATTTTATTTATTTGACGGCCTTTATTTGATCTTGACAGTCCCAACTAAATGAGGATATTTTAGTTGTTATCTTGCTTTCATAACAATAATATAAGTTCGTAAATAAGATATATCATAGAAATAGTTAAAACAAATGATTCAAGAGAATTTTAATAAAGTGTCCCGTTCTATTGACCTCTATTAAAATACTATCCATAATATGTAAAAAAAATTAAAATGCTCTCACAGTTAGTTTTTCCATATAGGTTAGTTAGCATTAGTTTACTTTTTTAAAGTTTACCTATTTATCCTTTATTTGTAGCCATATTGACCTTTTACATCATTTTCCAGGTTCGTCGAGTTCGGTTCAGAATCGTTTCACCGTTTTCATGTTCGTTACACCATTCCCCAAAAAGGTTCACTATTTTCAAGTGTCTTTTGGTTTTTGGTTGGTAGAGAATCGACCTTCGACAACACTTTTTATGTTCGTCGAGCTCAGTTCAGGATCGTTACACTGTTTTCAGGTTCATCGATCCGATTCAGGATCATTACACCGCTTTCAAGATCGTCAAAATCATTATCCCTCCCCAATAATAAGATGTGATTTAGGGGTGAATAAAACTTTTAATAGATGAAATAGTTGTCATCTAGTATTTAACTGGAAAGAAATCATTATTTAGAAAGAAAAAAAACTAATAAAAAAGTATTTTAGAAAAGTTTTTAAAAACCGGGGTACTTTAACAAGAGCACTAACCAATGCCTCTATTAATTTTTTCTATCGTAGGCTATCCATACATATTGGAGACTTCCTTTCAAAACTATTCGGCACTATATGTTTGTTGGCATGGCATATAGGACTGGAACGTTGCTCAAAGACATTTTCATGCTCTATATTTAGGTTTAAGTGTTTGGTTAAGGTCATGGACGCACAAGATAGATGATAATCGATAATTCGAAGGACAATTTGCAGTAAAAACAAAAAAGAACCTCTTTTTTTTTTAACCTTTTCTTCTTCTTTTTTTTTGAATTTTTCGATGAATTATGCAAAAGCTTAGAATTAGAGTAAAATTTTCTTTTACGAAGAAATGTTTGTAGAAACATTAACAAATACTTAAAAATACTACTAAATCATGCCATAGCCACCTTTCTTGTGGATGGAACATAAGGAGGGTTGTGCAAATTAGGAGGAGTGGCGTCTGGGCCAACATTGTTTGGGCTTGTTTAAGGAATAACATTTAATTGGGTCACGGCCAACACCCAGCAATATCGAATCTGTGGTAGAACTCGAAGGTTGTCTTTAAACCTTAATTTATATTATTTAATTATAGTATTAAGCACCGACGTGCCCAGGTGATCTATCTATTTTGATATAGGATAATGGTCTGTATTAGACTAAATTGTTACCTAAGCAAAAGAAATATGGTTACTAAATATTTGGATAAAAAAGATGGTTACCTAATATTGCAAATAAAATGTAAATTACGACAACAACTTCATTTAGTATTTTTTTATTTTATTTTATAAAAAAAAATTAATAAATAATCTTATCGGTTCTTAGGAGAATGTCAAATGGCTGATTGATTAGTTGCTCACAATAAATAAGTCGACCAAAAAAAGAAAGTATACATATATTAAAATAAATTACATTTTGCTTCAAAACAAATTAATATAAATAAAAAAGAAAAAATGATATATAGGAAAAGGACATATTAAATTAAATGTATATCACTAACAGATGGGAAATTCAGTAGGGTGTTTTATAAACACCGACAGAACAAAAATTCTTATACTCTAGTTAGTATATTTGGTCTGAATTTTTTTGACAAAATTAGAACAAGATAAGACCTTATCTTTCCCAACAAAAAGCAGAAGTAGAAAAGGTTTTAGAAAAGAAGAAAGAAAAACTCATTTCTGTTTATCAATCTTATCTTTTCGTTTTGTTTATGGTTTTGGTTTCTTTTAAGGTCTTTTTCGATTTTAAATGAAAAAAAAAAGAAAAAGACTCTGCAAAAGCAAAAGATTCGTGATGTTCACGAGCTACTCTTTCAAAAAGGAGGATGGAAGGTCATATGATTCAATGCTCTAAGAAAAAGGTCGTTACAAATACTGGAATGTATGCATGAATCCTAACGTTTTTTTGGTAAAAATAATATATTAACAAACACTAAACGAGTTTTTCATTTCCAGGGAAGACTCTTTTCGTTACATCACTAAATAAAATGTTACATAAAAATTAAGGGGTTGTTAACCTATTTTCCATTAAACTATTGGTACACAACTTTTTTTAGACAAGATATCGGTTGTATAATTAGCTTTCCATACTGATGTTGAAAGTATATCTGTACAAGAAGCTAGACAATCTAACTATGTCTTTAGCCAACGTGTGATTCTTCCAAAAAGTGTTAGATATATCTTTACAAATACTGATCGTAAATTGAAAATCACTCTCAATTACTAACATGTTGAATACCCATTTTCAGAGCCCACAGTAGACCATCCCTAATAGCCCATAACTCAGCCACATTATTGGAATTATGGTGAATATGCAAAAGCAGCATGAAAATACCCAGAAGGCTTTCGGAAAACTCCTCCAATACCTACACTGCCATTGCCATCTATATTCAGTTTGATAAAATTATGAGGAGGACATCAATGAACACAAACAATATCTGTATGCACATTTTTTACTTTTAGATCCCAGACTTCACTATATGCTACTGCATCATTGCATGCCTTAGTAATGATATCCTTCTAATTAAACTTTTTACCTGAAAATACCGCTTCATTTCTATAACACCAAATTTTCCATAAAAAATATATGGAATAAGAATTTCCCATTTAATCTCATCTTCCTCAGTGTGCAAAAACAAAGTGAGCAAATCGTTTATGTGAAAACTGGAAATAATAAAACTAGTATAAAAGCAAAATTCTAATGTTGTATTAGTGAATGCAATTGGCGCTATCCGACACACACATGCTAACAAAATTTTATTCGCAAACCAAAATATTAGATAAAAACTCACTAGATAGTGTAAATCTAATCTTAGATACAGAAGATTAATACGTTTGAGTGTAGTCCTCACCTGACATAATATTAATATAGGCGAAGTTAATTTTCTTTGACTATATTGAGCCTGATAGTTTTTAGTATTGGTATTGTGGTTACATAATCACATTAAACACATGACATCATCTTAAATCAGAAGAGTAATATATATACATATGCGATTACTGGATCAAAGTCAAAATTATTTTATTTCATCTCGAAACATATTTAAAATAAACGGTTAAAGATAGTCTGGTGGGGGATAAATTTATCTATCCAGCATTAAAAATACAAAGAATAATGTATAGGTGGCTGATGCTAAATGGATTATCCATGTGTTTTATTTGTTATTTTTTCAAGCTTATAAACTTTGTATCGTTGTATAATTAAATATTTTGTTGTCAAGATTGATAATGTTACTGGTATCTCATATATACACATGATTTTACTATTCGTAACATTTATTCTGGAACATTCATTTCTTACAATTTGAATACGTGCTAAATGAATGACTTATCATGTTGAACGCACATTAACTAGATATGTGGATAACAAAAATCAACAGTAAAGTGGGTTCCCAGTCAGAATTTCCTTTGGGAGAAATCCTCGAAATATCGAGTATTTTCATTTTTAATAAATAACTCATTTATGATGTATAATCAATAATAACGACTGAGATATCCAGACGAAAAAAAATGATAGGAAAAAGATGTAACATCAAAAAGATGATGAATAGACGCGAAACAAGGAACTATGTTTGAACCCAAACATACTTTTGTATAAACGTGTGATTTTAGTGGACTAAATTCAAAATATTACATAAATTAATAATAAAATAGAGGATAAAAATTATGATTTTTTTAGATAGTTATGATGGTTTTGAGGGGATTAGAGTTAGGGTTAGTTAACCCCTGGTTCCACCTCCGCTGATGGATAGTGATGTATCATTGGTGCAAATATTTTTCCTTTTGCATTCTCGGTTGCTAGAAAACCTCCCCTTGATATATTTGCCTACTCGACCCGTTAAAAAACCCGGTGGTTTACAAACCGGCCCAATAACAAACCCGATCCTAACGGAGACTACTTTCAATAAACCGATCACTTTATTGTGTTGGCAGGTGGCGCTAAAATCTAACCGGACTGATGTGCAATCGTGTACTGTGGATTATTCCTGTGGGTGAAGTAGAGTTGAGTCACACGACCTCCAACATAATTTATAACAGTCAGGTCAAAGTGCACTTACTTTGATGCTTCCAACTCGTTTACCAATTGCTTTCAAGTAACATCAATTAAATACAGTTGTAACTGGGACCAAATCAAATCTCTACTTAATTACTTGAAGGACAGAGGCGTCATCACTCCCAGGCACAGCCGACGGACCCGATTTAGGTCTGTTCTTTTCTCCTTGGGCTGATAGGTCCCAACAGATCTCAAGCAAAAGTACTGTACTCCGACACCATTTGTATTTTTGAATCAGCAAAGCTATCTCATGGGGTACTTACGAGACAGATGCAGTACCTAAAATTTCTCATACGCTTAATTGATGATAGCTTGACAAAAACGAGAAATTTTAAAATATACTACCTCCGCTTCAGGAAAAGAGTTACTATCATTTTTTTAAATTGGCCTATGTTTAGGCTAAAATGAAAAAGTGATAGTAACACTTTTCCAGAAACGGAAGGAGTACAAGTTTATTCGATCAAAAAAATAAATATCCAAATTTACAGACCGCCTGAGAGGGCTTAAAGTCAGATATGCTCATTACCTGACTGACCGTCGTGTATACCTGGGAC
>JAJJMC010012982.1:117005-264994 GCA_023531435.1 Papaver californicum
CAGACAAATAATTTCGAATGAGAAAATCAAGAGATAAGAAGTTTCAGTTGATTAGACAATACAACAGAGAGATAAGGGTCAAATTAAAGGAAACCTTGACAATAGCTGTAAAGAATAAACAGACAAATAATTTCGATTGAGAAAATCAAGAGATAACAAGTTTTAGTTGCTTTCTCCGATACAACTCATACACAAGGGCTAAAAACAAGAAACTGAAAATTACCTATAAAGCAAAAAATACAGAGCTAAGAAGTGTCGGTGGAGGAGAAAATACATGCAGTAAAATCCAAATTAAAACAAAGCCAAAAATACTAAAGATAAGAAAACGACAAATTTAGTAAAAACAAAACGGTGACATATGCATGACATAGGTAAACCCAAATTTTGTTTTTCTCTATTTATTATTCTTTTGTTTTTGTTTGCACTTCATGAATTTAACTCCAACCATGTCAACATTTCATTCATCTGAAGGCTTGGCTTGTCGGACGACGTGCACGGCGTTCTTCACTACTGGGTAGAAAAATCAACACAAAAGGATTAAATTGTTCCATTACCCTTAAGATCTCGAAATGAGGTTTGTACCGAAAATCATGTTGTTTCCATCTAGTCCATTCCTCCAGTCATCTGTCAACAACTTCATCATCTGTTTCATTCCTAAGACGAAATTCATTGACCTTAGCAGTTAAAGAAGAAAATTCAAGGACTTCCTTTGTTATTTGCACATATCGACAAAAAAGGCCTGCTCTGTTCCTGTTGTTGGGATTATCGGTTTCATTACAAAAGTTTGCATGTGTATGTTCCAACCATTGCATGCTCATACAACCATTCATACGACGATCATGCCCCCTTGATGGATAATGCAATACTATGTTTCGACATATGGATAAATCTTCCTCTAGTGTAAAATTATCTGTATTTAACCGAAAATTTTCGTAACCCGCATTAAATGAAAACTCAGAATTACAAATTTGATCTTAAATGTTACTGAGATGGATTTGGAATGAGAATGATACATATAAGCTAATGTATTTATAGGACTCCATGTAAGGGTATTTGGCCATTGTTCAACGGTAACATTCCATAACGATAACAAAACGGTAACATATAGGTTGGATCTTTTTTTTAAAACCAAATCAAAGAGTCTGTACGGCCACAAAGAAAACACATAATTGAAAACGAAAACAAATAAAGTCAAATGTATTTTGAAAATGTAAAACAATAAAGTCCTAAATATAGTGTAAATTGGAATGACTACACAATAATGGAATAACACTATTCAGTAGTTTAATCCCCACGAGAAGAGCGAGGTGGCATAAACGGAGGCATACTTGACGAAGTTCCCTGACCCCCCGTGTTCCACATTTACGTTGGGAGAGTTGCCGGAAAATTATCAACCCCTAAGCGTGGAGATTAAGAATGAGCACGGGCAAGTTGTAGGTGCAAATTAGTGTTTTCATTCTTATAATTGCGCAATTCCTCCATCCTTTCCCTCGACTGGGCCAAATGAAACTTACGGAATTCTTCGGTAAAATCGGCATATTCTTGCGCAAAATTATAAGCTTCGGCCTTTATATGAAAAAAAAGGTCAGTTTCTCAAAAAATTTATTTAAAAATATATTTTCGTTTAAATTTTAAATATACTCACATATGTCCAATTATCTTGAGGCGGAATGGCAACATGTTCAGCGGGTTGGTCGAGGGTTTATGTAACAAGCCCCCCCCCCCAAACAGTCATATGTTTCCACCTCCCAGTTGACTTGGGTGCAAAATTTGTTGGAGTTTGTAACCTGTCGCCAGTACTCCAAATAGGCATCATAAGTAACCCGATCGTGGAGGTAGTCATTTATTGGTATGCCACTCGATTCCCTCATCTTGGTAGCCTCGGCATCAGTGATGTTGCTCACACAGCTTGGGGGGTTGCACGGAATTCTCCATCCACCATAGATTTGGTGCCAAAACCGGTCTCCAAGGTACACGTTATGCTGTAAAATTTAATTATTATCAGCCATGTACCAGAAAAATTAAAAAGAATATTAATAAATATGACTATTTGAACTAGAAAGTGTCAATTCACAGTGCCAACCCAAGTAAATACGGTGCGGGTATTTGATACCGCCATAGCTATGCGGATAGTCTCATTAATATGGCGTGCCGCAATTTCAACCCACGGTCTCCATGTCACAACATCCATTGTCAATTCATTCAAAAGTTTCCTTGCACCCTTAATATCAATTACTCTTCCTTCGCGTACTCTTCCACCGCGAACATGTTGGCCAAGGACATTCGCTCTCATCAGGGATGTTGTGAGGTCGAAGTATGCCCAGATATTCGTACCCCCAAAACTTGAATTTGATTAAAACAAAGTTAATAATTTACCCCGAAATACCTAGTTATATGAAATTTCAAGGAAATAAAATTACCCCCAATATTTGACAAGACCTGGTTAGTGACTTTTGACCCCTCCCCGCTGCACCAAGTGCGGAATAAAGTCTTGACATACCAGCACTACCCCAGTCAAAAGTTACAACTTTATTTGTATCCTCAAAAGCGGCTAACCATCCAGCATCGATGTAGTTCTTAGCATTGGAAAAGAAGAACTGTCCCAGAACATACATCCAAAATGCTCGCCCATTCTCTCAGCAAGTACATTATCCTGTTGCGCCTCAAGCAACTTTGCCTCTGTAAAATATGTGCCCAAAAAGGCCACAGTAATGGCATCTGAAATCCACTGCGTCGGGATACCTTCTCTCCGACAAACTTCGGAGTCTTTTAAATCTGGGAAAATATGGTCACAGACATGTTGAAAGGTATACTTATCCGGGTCATATGGAGGTGCCTCGCCAATACCAATACTGATTCCGGTCAACATCACCCAGTCTACAGGTGTAAAACCCATTTCAACAAATGAGAAATGAAAGGTGTTCGTCGTGTCCCAGAAACGCTCGACGATATAATCAATCAACGCATGTGACGAGTCACCAACATCCATTGACAAAAACCAGTCCCATCCTGCCCTTTCAATAATAAATTTTGCTCTTTCGCAGCTTTTGGTTATAGCTTTGTAGGCTTGTAGGACCGATTTCAGAGACCCACGATGCATATATTTGGTTTTTGGGTCGGCTCTCGAACTCATATTGCTGGAAGCGTGACCTTCATCATCTTCCACCATACTATAATTTGCTAAACCAATATCATCATTCACTCCTTCCGCAGTGCTGCCATCTGGTACATCCTGCATTGTTCGGTCTTTCTTGTTCTTTTTTTTTTCCGACCAACGAATCGGGAAGCGGCATTTCTCAACATCTATACAAAATCAATTTTTTTCAAACACAATAGACCAACAATATAACTCCACATTTATCCATAAATCAACAACAATACATGTTACAGTTCAAACAAAGCTATAGACACACAATACATATTACAGAGACATACTTAGCAATTGGAATAAAACACACAAATTTCACATTCGGATGGATAAGTTTACCAATTTCAGAATATCAAAAAATTTCGAGACGACTCAATGTCTAAAATGTATCTAGAAAATTAGTTGTTCGGGCAATAATCAGGTTGCGCTATATAGTGTACTGTTAAGCTCAATGTGTGAAACATTGTATGTGTTCGAATCAGGAATTACTCAAGCAGACAATAATGATGAAAATGTTAATCAAAACTGGATATAATGCAAAAAGATGACTGTTTTTAGCAATTTGTAAAAATCATAAACCCTCGAATGATCTCCTTTTGCCATAGATAGGTATAAATTCGGTACAATAATAACGAGGTTGTCATACATAACATCTTAACTTCCCGGATAAGAAAAAGATTGTTTAACTTGTCGCGGCACAATGATGTTCTCATTTTCAGCTCAACAATAATTTTAATCATGTAAATGTTCACGGCACAATGATGTTCTAATTTTAATGATGTTCTAATTTTAATTATGTACACCCGCTTAAGATAAAACAATCTTTAAACAACGAATAATGGCGAAACATCATTGCACCATGAAAAAATGGCGAAACCCTAAATATGCTTTTAAAAACGAATAAAAGCTAAAACAAGGAATAAAATGACTGAGATAAAGAAATTATTACTGTGTTTTGAACCAAAATCTACTCCACAGTTGATTTTCCTCTAGCCGTCGTCGTCTGTTGAGGGGAGCGTTCTTGAGATGGTAGAGGCGAAGCGAGAGAGAGAGCGTTAAATACAGAAGAAACCCTAGGAAACACGGACGAACGCTCACTTGGATGCACTGGACACTCACCTAGAAAACACGTACGCTCTCCCACTTGGACGTGTAGACCAACACGCTCAACCAGCTGGACGTCTAAACCAAAACGCCCTCCCAGTTGGACGTCCATTGGGCGCTCTCTCTTGTGGGCGTCCGTGAAACGCTACTATGGGTGGACGTTTTGTGAGTAGACGCTATTCTAGATGGACTTCTGGCATTGAGGCGTTTCCTAGGAACAACGTTTATCACTAAACGTCCACGCAGTACAACGCATAATTTGTAGACGTTCACCCAATACAACGCTGGTACAATAAACGCTTATCAGTGTCGACGTTAAACATACGTCCACCCACAGTAGCGTAACAATATGGAAACGTTTCAGAATATGAAATGCTCATATGACGGGGCGTTCGACAATATGCGTCTTGATAGAGGAACGTCCGTGTCAACTCACGTTATTCTACAACATCGTTTTACAATAGACGTCATTTTAGTTGGACGTGCGATCATATTTATTCCAGAAACCGTTGTACAAAAAAAGAAAAAAGACCAAATTTTTTTAGTTTTTACTCTTTGGTATACTCGCGTTGTTGGAGTTGCCCTAAGAAGAATAGAGAAAATATTGTAAGAGTTTAAACTTTTATTTATATAGATAGAACATTATGTGCCCTGATGACCTAGAGTATATGTAATAAATAGAGGTTTAAACTCTTAAACTCTTATAAGTATATGTAAATCTGGAGTTAGATATAAGGGCATCTAAGTCAATAAACATCGGTTTATTACACTCCCACTAATGACCATTGTGTCTAAGTCAATACAAACATACCAGGAAAACTCAAATGAGAAAAAACTGAAATTGCATAAGCATGTAAACACTTGAAACCGTGTTGGGCGCGCATATGTTGTCTTACTAAAACCTTGACAAGGAAAATCCATTGGGACAAAACCTTGACAAAGGAAAAAAGATCACAACGCGATAAGTTTAGTATACGCACCTTTGATGATGGACCTCCCATGATGAGTACTTCAATTAAATCTTGGCTTGCAAATCTTTAAGTCGATTTTTCAATGTCGATAGACAAATTTCTTGAATGCTGAAGAATGCAATACTTTCGTGATGAGATATGCTAGTTGATAAAGTTTTCTTTGGTGTTATATAATTGGCATTATCTTCAAAAAAATACTCCATGATACGTCTGCATTATTCTTCTTTAACACATTAAGGAAATGTGTCATGGATTGCTAGGTTATGAGATGATTTGATGAAGTAGTTGATGTAGTTTCTTCAACAAAGATCAAAGATGTAGATACATTACCTTAAGTTTATAAATTGTATTTGTGATCATTCTTGATGTGGTTCAGAGGGACATCCAAATTCCTAGGAGATAGTTATGTTGATTTGGTCTAATCAAATGTGGGCATCCATTAAATAACCAAAATTATAGAACTCCCTCCTTGGATGACCACCATGTTGAATAATTTACCTCACTAAAACCTTACCAGTAAAAATCAAATGGGATAAAAATATATGAACAAATAAAATTGTTGTTGTGATGAAATTCTGGCGAAATCTCGGTTGTATCTTTAGACTTAGTATTAAAGCTTTCGTGAGTTAGACTCTACAATAGTACCACAAACATGAATTTGTTAGATTGAATGATGCTTTCCCTGGAGGTTATTTTATGGGAAAAGAAAGAAGCATTTGCATCTGCACCTGGAGGGAGATAATAATAATGTAGTGGCAGCCATAAATGAAAACTTATCGGCTGTGAAACTAAGTACAAGTTCTGTAAAAAAAAAAACGAAGCATGAAAGGGATTTATAAAACTAAAAAGCGGTTATACGTGGGTAAGTAATACCCATTGAGTCATTTAGTACACTTTGGGTTAAGAAAGGGGGGATCATAAGGTCTCAAATAATGGTTGAGAGGGTTCCCGACTGTTTTTCATCCGCTGTACAGTTTGCTAGATCATTTGTCACCTAATTTCCTTCCATGTATATGTGTTGGATAGCTATGATCGAAGTTTGATTCATTTTCTGCTTGATCTCCAAAATCATTCTGGAAATATACCAGGGAGGAGTAGTATCGGAACTTATGAACCAGAGTAGGTTTTTGTAGTCTATTTCAAATAATACTTTCCCATATTGTCTCTCCAACGTTGTTCTTGTAGCCATAAGCATGGCCCAAGTTTCTGCTATCAAAGCGGTGGTGATACCCAGAGGAATTGTTGAAGCCATCAACGTTGTTGACATCGAGTCCCTGTAAATAAAACATGTTCATGTCGTTCCAGGGTGCCTCCTGGGTGCCCCATCTGTGTTAATTTTAATTCATCCTATGATGGGAGGAACCTACCCTACTGAAATAATTTTTGTGGATCTTTTGGAAGTGGTTGGATTTGCTAATTGTGGTACACCCGGAATCACATGGGGGAAGATACCTTTCTCCCAAGTGAATTCCTGTTGGAGCTTGAGGACTAAATGCATAATGCTACTAGGGTTATATATTCTATGATGATAGATTAACTAATTTCTGGCTAACCACAAGGACCAGAAAAGAAAACAGATCACTATGGTGATAGTAGAAGGAACTTTATATTGTAAAATTTAGGGAACTGTTGATTATGGGTTAAAATTAGGGGTAGATAGTTGAGTGGCATTTGGTTGATTGGATAAGTGGGTAAGAAAGATATCCCAGGTTGTAGCAGCGATCTAGCAATGCAGGAGTATCTGCACCATTGTTTTTGGATCAGAATTGCAGCAGGGGCAGAGGTTGGTATTGGTGAGGTGGATACAGTTGAGGATAGCGAAAGTCGGTAGACCTTCGTTGATTGCTCTAAAAAAAAAGCTGAATTTTCGGGGGACGTGGTAGTGTCCAGTGATAGTTGGTGGCTGGTAGAGGGTGATACAATTGATCTGAGGTCTGGATTAAGCATTTATATCTTGATGCTATCGTGTATTTACCTGATTTGGTATACAACTTAATAAGTTTGTCACAGGGCTGCGACTAGGAAGGTAGATATTTATGATTTTTTGGAAGATCAACGAGGAAGATGGGAGCTTTATCATGTATCCAGTTGTGGGAGGAAGGATCGATGATATCTGTTACTTTCTGAATATTAAGACATTGAGATGATTCAAGATTTGTTGAGTGTGGGATCCATTTTGCATGAATTAGGGTTGTCAAACCGATGCCTAACGATGGAAGATGTGTTGTTGAATGGTAAGAATGAGGGAAGCAGTTGTTTCCATTGCGGGATGGAAGAAATGGGAATGGGAGGTGTTTCTACGAATATTGGTTGTTGTTTGAGGTATTTTTCATTGTAGAGATTTGCCCAAATATAGTCTGGTTGCTCATGATTGCTCCAGGCTCTTTTCATAAGTAAAGATTTGTTCTGGTCTGAGATTATTTGTATACCTAGAACTCCTTGGATTTTGGGTTTAGTTAATTTATTCCAACCTAGTGGGTGAATCTTTCTGAAAGAAGAGTCGTGCCCCTAGAAAAAGTTACTGGTGATGCGATCGATTTTTTTATGAACATGGGCGGGGATAAGTTGGGTTTGCATGAGGTGGTTAGAGTTAAGGGTGATAAAGTATTTATAAGTACTAACCTTTCTGCTGGTGTGAGGAATTTCGTCATCCAACCTTTTGTTTTTCGTGCAAACCGTTGGAATAGCGGTGTGAAGATATGGGTAGAGGCTCTGCCGTGCTTGAATTGTACTCCCAGGTAAATGGGAGGGGTGAAAGTGGTTGGGATGTTGTAGAGATGATGAAACTTATCAATTTCATGTTGGTCTAATCTTGGATGACGAATGATAGTAGCTTTTGCAGTGTTAATTAGTTGACCGGATGAAGAGTTGTAAGATTGAAGTAACCGTTTGAGCAGATGGGTATTTTCAGTGGAGGATTTGTAAGTGATGAGGAGGTCATAAACATATATAAGTTGAAGGATCGGAGGAGCTTTGTGCAAAATTCAGAACCCTTTGACTTCATATGTTCTAGCTTCGCTAAGTTGTAAGAGAGAATTTATGCACAGACAATGAAGATATAAGAAGATAGCGGGTCTCCCTGTCTAATTCATATGGTTGGGGTGATATAACCATGAGGGGTGCCATTAATGTTGATAGAGTAGGTAACTGTAGATTACACAGCATAACGTATTCTAAAAAAATGGACGGGAATCGCAGCTCAGAGAAAGCTCTCCCAATGAAGCCCCAGTCTAAGCTATCGAGGATTTTTGGATATCAAGTTTAAGGTCTATTTTGGGATCTTTGGTACGAGAAGAGGTTCTGATATGGTGGAAAAGTTCTCCAGCAATTGCTATGTTCTCGTAGATAGATCTTTGTGGCACAAAGACGCTCTGGTACGGGCAAATGGGAAAGGGGAGGAAAGGTCGAATGCGATTGGCTAGAATTTTAGCAATAATTTTGTAAGTGAAGTTAGAGAGTCTTATAGATCTGAATTATGATGGTTTTGACGAGTGGTCCACTTTTGGTATTAAAGTGATATTTATGTGATACATGAGGTGGTGAATGTTGAGGGTTTTAAAAAAAATAGTAACTATTGCTATTAATTGAAGATGGGCGGTGTCCTAGAAAACTTTGAAGAACTTACTTTTGTATGCCTGGATCACGTTCCGAGCCAGGTTCTGTAATAGTTGATTGTAATAAGTTGTTTTTTTTAATTTGAAAGCTGGAAATGTTCTCATGGTCCAAGAGACGCTAATAATCTGACTGACTTACTATCCAAATAAGTACACAATGCTAACTCTAGTTTTAAGAGAGTTTCGGATTTCCCTCTCTAGCTTCAATCCTCGTTATAAAAAAATTATATATTTTGAGCTCCTTAAGGCTAGATCTTGTGCACCCTCTCAAATGGATTTGTTTGTCTAGCTAGGTGGCTGGACAAACATGGTGCGTAACTATGGGAAAAGCTATAAGCGATGACCATCATGTCGAGCGACATAGTGCTGATCGCTAGCGATTAAGATTTGATCGCTGGCGACCAACATTATGTCGCTCGACAAAGAGGTATCCGCCAACGGCTACTTTCAGGCAACGACCTGATTCAGGCGAAAACGACCAAATTTCCTTCTTCTATACATATACCCCAAAAATTTCTTTCAACTCACACCATTATTTACCTATTTCTAAAATCAATTCATATATTTCTTAAACTATCTATCTTTTAACTCACATTGATATATTGTTGTGATGATAACGCTAAACTTATCAGAGATTGGTTTAAAACATAGCAAGAAACTTATGTTCGAGTGTTGCAACAAATGGAAGATGAGTCTGATGAAGATAGAGAACTTACCGACATTATGTTAGCAACAGAATCATCGGGAAGATACCTAGAGCTCTTGAGCCAAAATAAGTATTCATAAGAAGATATGCGTATCGTGGGCGGGAAGAGTGGCACCTGAAACGGATGCATGGTTATTTCAATGTTGGTTGCGTGTTATCTGACGAAGATTTCCAATGTCGATTTCGCATGGCCCGACACTAGACGATAAAGATTATTGAAGAGCTTTGTCGAGTATGCCCTGAATTTAAATATCAATTTGATGCATTGAAAATTAGAGATCATAGTATGGAACAAAAGTTTACCTCATCCCTAAGGATCCTAGGTTACGGTCGTCCGACATATGCTCACGATGAGTATATTCGTATGGGAAAAACAACTTACAAGTATCTTTCATTTTTTACGAAGGAATAATTAATCATTTTAGTCCAACGTATTTACGAAAAACCAACAGATGCAGATGTTCTTCAAATATTAAAACAAAACCAAGATATAGGCTTTCAAGGAATGCAAGGGAGTCTTGAATGCATGCATTAGGCGTGGCTGGATGTCCTATGTATTGGCAAGGTCAATATAAGGGTTATTACCCAAAACCAACTGTTATTTTGGAAGCTGCCTCTTCTTATGATTGTTGGATATGGCATGCTTTCTTTGGTTTGTCGGGTTCACAAAATGACATAAATATTTTGCACAAGTCGCCTCCTCTGTTTGAATATTTCAAGTATGGAATCGCTCCCAATGTAATATTCCATATCAATGGGCACCAATACACTCACTGGTATTATCTAGCGGATGGAATCTATCCTAGATGGTCTACCTTAGTTCAAGCGTATATGCAACCCCCCTAGGCGATAATGGTCGCGCAATTAGGTATTTCAACACGAAGCAGATGGCTTTGAGAAAGGATATGAAACGGGATTTTGGAATTCTTAAGCCAAAGTTTGTAATAGTCTGTGGACCCTACCGTGGTTTAAGTGCTCGTGAAATGCATGAGACTATGCTTACGTGCATCATTCTGCATAACATGGTCATCCAAGAAACCCATCGTGATAAGAGTTGGACTAACCACCCTGATAAAGATTTGAGGCCTGCGGTTATACCCTTGCATGGGGTACCTTCAAGGAACTATAATGAAATGGAAAATCACATTCAAGACGCTACTTTGTACAACAGGTTAAGACGAGATCTGACTGCGAATCTTTGGGTCGAGTTTGGCAGAGCGGGCGTCGTATGGACTAGTTTCAAATAGTAGTTTATTTATAAGTTTTATTTGTTGTTTTAAATTTTTATGTTATGCATTATTTTTTACTTGTAAGTAATTTATTACAAGTTTTTATTTTCTGAGTAATATTTATTTTCATGACATTGGAAAAATATAGTTGTTGGAAAAATATAGCCGTTGCTCTCAACTCATCTCCTCGCCTATATATATCTCTAAACCTCCCAAAGCTAAATCACACCTCCCACAAAACTTTGATACATACTATCTCTCTTTTTTTTTCTCTCACTTTTAATCTCATATCCTCTATTGTCACTCTGATTTCCTCATATATAGCTCAATCTAAGTTCACTCGGGAATAAAATTTATCACTTTGCAGAAACTATGTAGTGTGCTATCCGGACAGAGGTGCAGAACGACGATAAAATGGTATTCCTAGCTTTAGTTATTGAGGAACAATTCATGATAACTTTTGAGCTAACACCGGTAACCCTTATAACCTAATGTAACTCAATTATTTTTAATATTTCAAAAAATAAAGCGACGAGTGGTTGAATTTTTAGCTTTAATTCGGATTGTCAATCGATATCGACTTAGGGAGGAAACCGGTAATGAGATTGGTGCGAGAGCTTTCAGTGAATGACGAAGATGGAAAGGAAACAATTTCAAATACAAATCTTGTTTCCACATCCTTAAGGAATTCCTCATTACCCGCTTGAATTATTAATTTGTATGTACTGTTAAGTTGTTTGCATTGTTTCCACTTCCTTTATGTAATGCGTATTTCAAACAATGGAAAAAAAAAAGATAACTTCAATGAACTAACTAGCTATTTTTATTTCTAATAATAAATAACTATTACATTTTAATAATAACGATTAAAAAAATCCAATTTAATTATTAAACTAATTTACCAATTATTACATTAATAGGGGATGAATCTCAAGATCATCTTCATCATCTTCTTCATCAACTGGGACTCGAGGTTGTAATTGTTCTTCTAATGTCTTCCTTTTCAACTTGTTCAAATCTAGCTGTTATAATTTTTTTTGATTTTCATTCATTAATGAGGTGTCCATAGAGAGAAGCTTATGCTTGTCATATTGGCTAACAAAAAGCTCTTCAGAAAGACGGATTTTTTTCAACTCCCTGTTCGTGACCTTCCGCTCAACGGATCTCTGTTTCTCAGTTGTCCGTTGGTGAGTCATAAACTCGGTCATGTTAAAATTTTCAGCGGCTCCTCCTTCTTGGGCTTCTTTTCTAACCACTTTTGCTGCTGTTCTTCCTAAACCTTTTCGTTTCTCGGTATTAGCTGCATTGAGATCAAAATTAGGGAGTGATGGTGGGCCACTCGGTGAAGACATTGGTGAACCGGGACTAGAAATTGGTGTAGAGGAACCACCAATATCGTATGGTGACCTTATAGGAACTTGCTGCATATTTGCTAATAAAGCATAATTAAATTTGGGCAAAACTTTTACAAGATCATAACACCCTTCTAATTCAAATGTTCTACCGTGTTTTATGTACCATTTCCTCCGACACCTTTTCTCCATATTCGATGGTGATTCACCACCCGGTGGTGGATGACGAGCACATTGTTGGATATGAGCAACATATTTATTCAATTTTACTCATTTTACCGAAGCGAGTACACAAAGATTCTGGATCACGTGATTGACGTTCATGGTTTTCTCTTCAAACCCCTGAAATATGTTGTCCCACAAGGTGGTGCCTGATTGAGAACAACCATTGACGCTATCTTATGTGCAACGAACATAATTTCTGCAAATGTTTTCATCTTCGACAATTGAAAAACTTATACCACAAACTTTTTTAGCAGAAGCATCTATTTGAGAATTTTGAGAATTCATTTTATGCAGAAAAAATTTGATGGAGTTTTATCTTTGATTAAAATTAGGAGAGTTTTATTTAGGTTATAACAAATGCTTATGACAGAGATTGAGATGTAAAGAAGGTGTGAGTTGAATTGAGTTTGAAATTGAGTATTTATAGGAGTTCTATCCAGGACCGTTGGATGAGATCAGCGATAAGCGACATAGTCTTGGTCGAACGACAAAGAATAAGTTGCTAGCGACTTACTCTATGTCGAGCGACCAAGTCTTTATCGTTCAACCAAGACTATATCGCGTTGTGTATCCTCTCAAAGTTGAGCATTTAAGAGATGAATTTGATGGTTTGCTAAATGCGTAATGGATGATCTTCACCAAATTTAATATTTTAATTTAAATTTTAAAAGGTATGACCTAAGTATATCATTTTTCCTAGTTAAAAAGAATAAAAATAAAATACAAATGATGCTTCACATAATATAAAACGGTTAGAATATCAGAATTTCCTTCTTTGAATTAAAAGACAACATATAGTTTTATTTTTTTATTTTTTAATGAAAAGGCGCCTATCTTCTTCTTTAAATCAGAAAGGGCATATAGCAGTGCATAGCACCATTACGAGACTTATGTTCCAAAGGGCTGCGACTGACAGCTTCCAAAGACTCCAGTGAGTCAGATTTGATCCATATGAGTCACCAGGTATGAGAACAGAACAAAAACACAGTCTTAACACCGAGTCATGAGATCATGACAACTACCTCTTCTTCTGTTAGTGTTTAGAAAGAGAAAGTGATGCAGCTCAATGTACTATTGCAAATTGACTCTCTCTCTCTCTCTCTCTCTCTGTCTAAAGAAACGGTTATTTGTTTAGCCTACGGACACCTTCCCCTCTCTTGTTCCATTTCCTCTAAATTTACTAGTTTTTCTTGAAGCGGAAAACCCATGAGGCGAGGTATTAGAAGACAACCAGAGGTACGTACTGTTGTATCTAATCTGGGGTTTTCGTTGTTATTATATATTATTAAGAGAATTTTAGTTAGTTTTTCTTTGATATACTTAACAAAAATTTGCAGAGAAGTTGGGTTGAAATCTATTGTTTGGGTTGCTCATGCCTACAGCTAATCTGGCCAAAGATTGTATTAAGGAAATTGCTCAATATCAATCCTGCTGAATCTGAATATAGTGCTGATACTGATGATGGAGACGACAGTGATTTTGATACTGATAGTGAAGGTATTCATAAACATACCAACTCCACAATCCCTTTTTTATTTGTTTCCTGTCAAATTTGGAAAATTTGTTTTTTTTTTTTTTTTTTGGAATTTCTTGTGTTTTTGTCACATTGAATATTTAGAAAATGTATTTGTCTGATCATTTCTGGATAAATCTGAGGAATCACTGTTATGTTGTTTTAATTTAGTATGGGAGATGTGTTATCTTACATTGGTGGTGTTCTTCATTTTAATATTGTAATCAGAATATTGTGGGTGGCGAGGAGAATCACGCTTTGGAGATAAGAAAAATGGTGGGGATCGGTGTGAGTCTAAAGGTAACTTGATTTCAGAAACCCAGTAAATGATTCGAATCTGATACTAATTGCTGATGTTCATATCATAATTATGGATATCTCTTACTAGTGTAGAATGGTTTTAACTTTTAATATGTTATAAATGAGAAGAAACCTAAGAAGTAAGAACCTTCGCCTCAATTTTACAAATTTTATTTTGTAGGAACCACCTCGGAGTTCCCTGCAAAGATAAGAAGACGTAATTCAGAGACACTTCGATCACAATATATAAACAACAAAGAGCTCAGGCATGTTCCTTCTTCCATCTTTCATATAAACTGTATGATTAGCTAATTTTTACTACTTAAGACGAGCTAAATGTAGTGCCAATACACCGATGTTCGAGGAAACTTGGTTAAAGTATTTTGCAGGGTATTCAAAGATATAGTGATTATGATCCTTGTCTTATTTGTTGTTTTGTGTTCTCAGGATTTCTGTTGGAACGTGGAATGTGGGAGGAAAACTGCCTACGGATGACTTAGAAATCAAAGAATGGCTAGACTTTGATGAACCTGCTGATGTTTATGTGCTTGGGTAATTGCCTTCTTGATGAACCAGAATCCAAATTTTGTGGACCACAAATGTCTTGTTTGAAAAATCTGATTCCCGGACATAATCTTGGCATTTATCATCAAATGTGCTTGTGCCATCATTTACTTCGACCGGCTCATGTTTAGTAATTATGAATCTCAATTTTATTTTATTTTCCAAACTCTATATATTTGAATTAACTTGGTTTCTTTGGGAATTATGGTAATCCTTGCAGGCTTCAGGAGATTGTTCCACTAAATGCGGGAAACATTTTCTTGGCAGAGGATAATCGGCCAGTGGAGAAATGGGAATCCATTATACGTGATACTCTGAATAGAATTCGACCGGAGAAGACGAAGCTTAAATGTTATAGTGATCCTCCTTCCCCATCAAGGTATAAACCATTGGATGACATCCCAGATATCGAAGACGAGCTCGAAACTGACAGTGAAAATGATGCGGAAATTTATCCTCTAGATGATGACTCTAACAGTCTTTTTGAACTCAAGAATGTACCACATGAAAACGACAATGAGTTCGTACACAAATGGGTTTCAAATTGCAACGAAAGTGCTGGTTTGCTTACATCGAAAGAACAGCAGTTTGGAAGACAATACTCTTTCCCCAAAAAGATAGACAGGTTAAGTTTTCTTCGGGGTGATGGTTGTACGGAAAACTCAGAAGCATCGGTTACTGAAGATAATGGGAAACTAAGGAAAACACTGAGTGGATCTGAAAGGATGGGTTTGAACTGGCCTGAACAACCATTAGATTTGTTTCCTCAGCGTGTTTTAGATAGACCGAATTCTTTCAAATCATTTAAATCTTTCAAAACGTTTAAGTCCTTTAAAACATATAATTCTTTTAAATTGGCTAGTAAAGGGTCGTCAGAGATAGCCTTACTCAAAGAAATTGATTTAGAATCTATAATACGTCGGAGAAGAAGATCACCTTATGTAAGGATTGTTAGCAAACAAATGGTTGGGGTTTTCCTTTCTGTATGGGTTCGTAGAAGCTTGCGGAAGCATATCCAAAACTTGAAAGTGTCAACCGTTGGCGTTGGTGCATTTGGTGTTGGTGGTAACAAGGTCAGTTCCCTTCCTTTCCATTCTTGCTTTTTAGTTAGTAATTTCCTGGTGTAAATTTTTTATGTCTTAATATCTTTTTGATCGTTTATCCTTTGATTCCTAAGCTCTGTTACGTATTTGGTTGATAGTATTTGATGCCTCTTTTATCTTTCAGGGATCAGTGGCTGTCAGCATGTCTATCTATCAGACACTCTTTTGTTTTGTCTGTTGTCACCTAACATCAGGTGAAAAGGACGCAGAAGAAGTTCGTAGAAATGCAGACGTAAATGAAATACACCGGAGAACCCAGTTTTATCCGGATTCAGCCATTGGCTTTCCCAAGAACATCTATGAGCATGAGTAAGCAAAAGGAGTTTCCTTAAGATGGTTCTTGGATATTTAAACTCCTGTTGTTTCTTTTTCAAGTCAATCACTTAAAAACTCATTTGAAGTTTGAATACATATTGTTACCAGAATGTTTTTCCTTAATACAAGTACTAATTAAGATTTAGGAAGATCTTCTATAATGAGTTTCATAATCCCTCTGCAGAAGGATTATCTGGTTTGGAGATCTGAACTATCGAATCAACTTACCATATGAGAAAACACGAGAACTCATATCTAGATTAGATTGGTCCGCGTTGATTGAAAAAGACCAGGTACCGTAACTTTTGTTCCTATAAGGCCGATCCAAATTGGATTCACTCTATGTTATGATAATAATGATGTTGTTTCGCCTTAATATTGCAGCTAGTTCGACAGCTAAAAAAAGGTCGTGTATTTGAGGGGTGGAAAGAAGGTGCTTTAAACTTTCCTCCTACATACAAGTACGAGCTCAATTCAGTCAACTATGCCGGGGGAGATCCCAAGTCTACAAGGCGCAATCCTGCATGGTATCCTTCCTTTTTACTGATCCCAGTATAAATCACTCGGTTGATATTTTGTTCTCCTGGTGATGAATAGTCACAGTCAGTTCTTTAAATGCTTTTAATATGCAGGTGCGATCGCATTCTTTCTTATGGAAAAGGAATAAGGCTCTTAAATTATAAAAGGATTGAATATACGCTTTCTGATCATCGTCCTGTGAGGGCGAGTTACATGGTTGATGTTGAAGCATTCGATCAAAGGAAGCTACAGAGGGCACTTACATTCACGAATGCTGAGCTGGAGGACAGAGGGGCTTTGTCAGATCCTGAATATTAGCCATTGGAGATTTTTATCCAATGACTAGACTCTCCCATTCTTTATACAATATATCTCAGTATCTAGTTGTCCAAAGGTATTATACGCTGATTCAGGATGGTTTTACTTGCGATCGTTTAGAAGTTACTAGCACAGAGTTGCCTAAGATGATTGAGAGACCCTCCGAGTCTCGAAAGTTGCAGATGCTTTTTGTCTGCATTTTTTTTATTTGTTTATTGTGTTGTAAATGTCATTGTTTTGTAAATGTGTTTCACTGTCTTGTAATGTTTTAGTCCAGGTATATTCTCAGAGTAAATCAGAAATTATAAACTTGATAAGCTATAGATCAGTGTATATCAGAATTTGTTACATTTGTACTTCGGACTTTCTGTTTGCCATTTTCCTATTTGATGGTGTTTGTGTGAATGCTGCATCTGTTGTTGTTTTACTCAGTTACTACTTTTAGGGGTTAAGGCGTGTTGTCGGATCGAATTGATTTGGGTGCGATATATGCCCTACTTGCATGCCATTAATTCAGACGTTCCAAAGAAAAAGGAATTAGACAGTCTCCGTCAAAGTCATACCGGAGCCGGATATCAAACAGAAAACATTTATAGAATAAATAAAATAAAGGCACCCCGGACAGCCTATAATAATCTCTGCATAAATCTGCAAAAGAGTGAATACCATAGGTAACGTCTGAGTTGTCAGTTTTCCACGATCCAATACATATATTTTTGGAGTGAGGTGCAAACTCTATTTATCTGACAGTCAGACTGCCAGAGGTGCAATGAATCCAGCAAGCTAATTTGTGGTGTTAGATTCTTGGCAGTATGTTTGCCGAAGGTGCATACTCTATTAATCATACTGCCTGATTTCTGTTGCCGTTTATTTTGTAAATGTAATGAATCCAGCATGCTAATTTGTGGTTCCAGATTCTTGGCAGTATGTTTGCCGGATCATGTGGTTTTTACATTAACTTTCCTATGGATGTTCCCAACTCAATCCATCAAATCTAGCTGCCATAGTGGATGCCCCAACTAGAAATGAATGCATTCCTTAAGGATTTAAGTTTCGCATATTAGGCCGCAGGCATCCGCATAAAAGAGAGAGACCTAAGGTAAGAAAATGGAACACTGGAGTAATAAAAATACACACATGCATGTTATTATACAGTACATGCATACCACAATAATCTTTTTGATTAGTCATACACACCATAAATGAAGGCCACACATAATACAAATAAGGCTTAAGCACATGATTGAAACACCTCTTAATAATAATATTACAATTATTTTTAGTAATATCATCGCCTAATGATCTATCCAATCACCTGAGGATGAGCAGCAGCCGTGGAGTTATGACATCCAGGCGGAGGTGGTGAAACCACACTGATGGGTGTGGTCCCAGGTGGCGAAACCACATAAGTGGGTGAAGGCGGAGGTGGCGAAACCACATAAGTGGGTGAAGACAGAGGTGGTGAAACCACATAAGTGGGTGTGGGCCGAGGAGGAACGGAAGGCGAAGTATCACAGTGATCACGTAAAGTGTCACTCTCTCCAGATGTAAAACCCAAGGAAGTAAGCATAGAAGGCCAACAATCATGACATATAGTACTTACAGCTCTGCAGCATTCAAGACCAAGATTTGTTTCTCCATGATCAAGAAAGAAAACAACAATCTCCTTAGTATACTAGTGTACCACAGAAAGTGCATTCCAGCAATCGACGAGACCATCACCAGCTTCTCCATTGAGCCGGACTGTTAATGTTTTGCTTATTTTTGTTGGTTTGTTCATGCTTGTCAATTCCCTTGATGCCATTACTACTGTCAACGTAGTAGTACTTACCATGAAAGCTGAAATTGTTAAAAGATCTATCATCGTGGTGTTCATAGAAGCCATCACTAATGCTGCTAGTTCCTATCAAATTATAATGGATGGATGTAGAGATGCAACCAGAGAAAGAGAGATGTGAACTATTGGGGTTCAGAGTTGGGTATATATAGTGATTGGAATGTACTGTGGTAAAACATGAAGTTTTGGATAGTTGCATGAGTTTTAGGTTAAAATGTTTATAGCATGCAGTAAACATACATGCATGAATGCAAGACTTATTAATGTTGTGATTGGACATATAGGTGAATTGATTGAGAAGTATAACTAGACTGTTTTACAATTTAATATCCAATTAGTACCCACTTGCTTTGCTTACAGTAATATGCGTCATCCCGCTGAGCTGGGGCGGCTGGTTGGCTATGCAGACTAGACGTTAGACTGCTTGCCACACACTACACATCTACAAATATATAGGGGTTCCTATAGATTTGGACTAGACATATATGACTGCAACAAACAAGAGTAACGAACTGACAAGGTAGGTTCCTATTTACGAACAAAGAGAGAGAGACAAAATAAGAGCAAAAGCGAAATAGGGAAAGGCGTACATGTATACGTCGAAATAATGGGAGCTTTTAAGCAGAAGATAGATCGGGTTTAGGTGTAGTTTACATAAAAAGCGTGCTTAATAGAGGCCGAGCAGCAGCATCCAGGTATGTTGCATATATACATGGCAGTTATGGTGGAAAGTCTGATGTTAGTAAATTGCAAGAGAGTTTTTTTTTCCCTCGTTTTCTTCTGCACTACTTAGGGCCGGAATGATGTTGCAGCTTGCATGTACCTCGTAATACTATAGTTGTCATAGGGCCCTCTCAAACTCGAAGTACTACTTTATTTCTTTTTATAATTTTCTCAAATGCTAATTTTAATTGCAGACAAGAACTGGTTTGGGACAAGTCCCTTCCAGGGGTATGCAACTAAAGCTTTGGCCTTTGTGCCTTTCAAATGAGGGCACATGACAAGACATTTAATCCCCCCATTAATGCAAGGCTGGCGTTCTATTGAGAAACAGTTGTTGACTTGAAGGAGAAAAAAAATGTACCTAGATCTTACTCAGTTTTTGTATACAATAGTCTTGCAGCACTATTGCTTAATTAGCTTTTAATGGATTCTAGAATCCCATTAAAGTTGCCTTTTTTAGCTGACAATCGAGCGAGTCAGATTGACTACTGTTACAGCCTTACAGTCAAATTCTCCAAATGGGCAAAAAAGAAGAAGTACCAAACTCAAAACCGATCTTAAATATAAGAACTGAAATTTGGTTGGAGATAAACGATGAAGGTAACAAAAGGAGGTGCGAAGGCTATAATGATCGAACTATTGTAAATGGACAGGTAAGTCTGATGGGAATTGTTTTTAAGGAAAATAATAGTTTGATCCATTTATTAGAGCAAGCACAATGATGGCCACATTGTAAAGATTTTTCTACAAAAGAGCAATCAGTATGGTGTTCAGATTCTCTACAATGTGGTAGATAGCCAAGGCCTGGCTTTGGAATGTTACATAATCAAGTCTTGGGGCGCGAAAACTAAGTATTCTAGCCGAATTCTAAGTATCCGGAAATTATGCTTTTTGAGTCCACCATTACTCACACATATCTATGGTTTTGGACTTCTTTACTTTTGGGCCAACGTTAAACTTCGGCCGACACTGAGTATCCGATCAGCATATCGCTGAAAGCAATATTAACCGATAGTGGTTGCGTTTTCCATAACCAATGGCAGAAACCTTAATTGCACCCAAGCCTTGACTCAACATAGTGCATGCTCTTAGTAGTCCTTAAACAATTAGTCCACTAACACTTAAGAGATATTAGTTTGGGTCTTTTTTTTTAATTTATTTTACGAAAGATTAAAGTAACCTTTCTCTCTTAATTTTCTTTCTTTTTGTCTAGATTTATTTTCTTTGTTCTTTATTAGATTTATCTATTTTTTTTACTTCTATACGTCTATTTTCTCTTCTTTTTTATTTTTTTTCAAAATATTTTTCCCAATAGTTTATTTTTTGTTTTTTTTCTTTATTTTTTAGAATTTTCAAAACTTCAAGGTAGCAACACTGAAAAAGATGGTACACATTAATATAATTAAATTTGTACTCCAAACTTTATATCATTCATATTTTTAATAAGATTTCTTTTAAAGCCTAGTAAATTCGTGCTGAATGTCTTAGTTTTGAAGAAGCGGTTTAAATACACCAAACAATTTTCACACACATAGGACCAATAAGAGTTCATCCTATAACAGAACTGCCATAAAAAAGAGTTCACCTAGAAAATGAATTGTTACAAAAGAGAGGTTATTCCTATAAGAAGTGAAAAAGAAAAGAAAGAAAGAGTTTATTCTTGAATATGAACAACTATAAAAAAGAGTTTGCTCCAGAAAATGAGTTACAATGGAAGAGAGTTCATTCAAAAGAAAAAAAAGGTCATCCTTAGAAAAATCTACCATAAAAAAGAGTTCATTACAGAAAATGAACCGCAATATAAGAGAGTTTACTCCAAATAATAAAGTGCAGAAAAAAAAGGTTCATTCTTGAAAATGAACTGTCATAAATGGGAGTTCATTCCTGAAAACGAACTGTTACGTAGAAGAAAGTTCATTCTAAAAAATGAATTGCGAAAACAAAAGGTTTATTCTTGAACATGAACTGCCATAAAACAGTTCATTCCTGAAAATGAACCGCAATAAAGAAGAGTTCATTATAAAAATGAAGTCATTAGAAAAATATGTAAAAAGTTCATTCTAGCAATTTATTTGCAATGAATTGATATTTTCATGAAATTCAGATATAAACCGATACTATGAAGATTAAGGCTTTGAAAATTTTAACTTTTATAGTGGTGTTTGTACTCGTAGGATAGATTTCGTTGAAAAATTTCCAAATATATAAAATTTGTTAAATTCAACTTATAGCTTAAGAGATATGCTATTTTAAGCTAAATAAAGGGTAATCCTGGCATTATATAAATACAGATGATGTCATCCCACTTGGGAAACATTCACTCTAAGACCAAACAACAATTTTTTTGACCAAAAGGGTAAAACATTTTAAAACAAAAGGACCAACGAGTAACTAGGCAAGGCCCATAAGATTAAACTAACATAACATAACATACCTTATATTAGGATTAAATGATTGAGTCTACTTGTTGGCCCCTATTCACTAAAGAGGGGCTGCGACCCACAACCGACTTTAGAAGGTTCCAATTGACAATTACAAGGCGCCAGTGACTATCTAATATATTAACAATTGCAATACTCGTATAATTGAAAGTTGTTAATTACAGAGAGTAAACAATAAACAGATATCAAAGAAAGTCGTGCTGCTTTGCTGTTGTGAATAAGGGGATAAAAGTCAAAACAAGAAAAAGGAGAAATAAAAATTAGGGTTAGGTTCTAATTGTAAGTTATATATGAATTAATCAACGATAAGAGATATTAACGTCATATCCAACGAATACAAAATATAGAAGGGCCGGAATCCCATCTAAACCACAATGAAAGATATTAATGTCATATTGAAAGTTATTAATCAAAAATAGTGAACAATAAACATTAATAAAAGAGAGTTGTAACCGCTTTGTAATTGAAGAAAGAGAAAAGAGTCGGAGCAAAAGGAGGGAGAACGAAATATATATGTTAAGTTTTAGTTGTAAGTTATATATGGACCTATCAACAGTAAGATATCTTAATGTCATATCTAATACACACAAAATATATAGGGCTAGAATCCCATCTAAACGATGGTGAGAGATGTTAACGTCGTATCCAACCAAAGTAGTTAATAACATGTGTTGGTCACGTATTGTCGAGGTACGATACGCCTAGACAAATGATTATATTTATCGATGATACACAAATTAACTTTATAATTTTATAATTTATAGGTAGATATGTATTATGTGACTCAAATATTTAATGAAAGCCATTTATAATGTAAGAATCAATTAAACTAGTTTCACTTGATAATCTAACATCCCCTAACATAGAATTTGTATGGGAAGAAAACTTAAAAAAAAAAAAAAAAAAAAAAAACATTATTAATAAATATACTTGTATCCTTACCGATATTATCATCAGATATTGCGGCCGATATCGAACCGATATAACCGGAATATTCACATATCTTCGATATTTTACGTATCGCCTAGGTTAAAGGTCGATACACGATAAATTTCGATATTATCGGACGCTGCGACCGATATTAACTGCATTATATCCAACGAACACTAACTATATAAATTCAGAATCCCATCTAAGTCAATGATAAAGAATGGTTCAATCAATCAGAGGCGAACATAATAACACTTACCCACTGATTAGAAAGGGAGTTTCGGTCTCCGTTGAATATATAAATAACTTTTGATGTGGTGAATTTATTTTACATCACTTCTAATATCATTGATGATTGATTGTTTTCCATTGAAGTTTTATGTGGTTTATTTATTAGGATTCATTTGGATGGACATTATCGAAGTATCTTACAAGTTATATTATGCGATTATTATTATTGACTAGTCATGCTCTAATTAAATAAAAAAAAATTATGTTAATATAGCCTATAAATTTGATCATGAGTGTTTACATATCGATCACAAAGGTGTTATTAAGGCCTTAAGGTAACCCGATTCAAGTTAGGTAAGTATATAGAAGCCAGCAGTGTCTCGAAAGTAAATCAATAGTGAAAAAGGAGGCCTATCTAACCAGATTTTACTTTAGTACTTGGCTAAATTTTCCCATTCATGCTCAATTGTCACACAAGTTTTGTCTATGGGTGTACCATTGCTGGTAGAGTCTTCACTTACCCATTAATGCATCTTATAAGCTTCATGTCAACAAATATCCAGGCATGTGATTAATTGGAGTTTTCTTTGTGAATTTATTCCCATATCACAAGATTAATCCGCGTTTTTGTTTGGTTTACACAAAAATATATGTCTAAGATAAAACACCAATGGCTCGGGAAGTTATTTTGGAATTTTTCTGAGTTCTTCACTGAGATACCATGGTCAAGGTATCACGGACCTGGCTGGACAAGTGTGATATATGAACTTAACTAGTTTGCTCGTTATTCACATTTTAGGTACAATGTAGATTTTAGGCGACGAGCCATAATTTTTATCATAGAAATAAGTTTTGGATCACATGAAATTTTTTTAGATCACGAGGTAGATTCTCGTTCAAATGGATGATACACTAAGAGTATTTTGGATCATATATAAAATCTACAGTCATAGTGGCATATTTTGGGTCACGGAGAATTTTAAATCGCAAAACATATTTTAGGTCAATTAAAAAAAATTAGTCCATAATGTCAAATTGGTCCAAAATTCTCTCCTTGAGTTGGATAGCTCTGATTATGCCATAGCCCCACTATATCTACCCTTCACCTAGCCTTAAGAGGGACTGAGATATTCTATAGATCAGACGACAAAGATTATGACATAGCCCGACTATAACTAACTTTAACCTAAAGGTTTCGGCGAGCCTGACTATATCTAACCTTTATCTAACCATATGCTGGAGCCTATGATTGCTAGTGTTTTTGTAGCCTTGGGATGAAAGAAATACATTGTTTTAGAGAGATTATTATTTAACGAGTTAAAATCTTGTTTGTATAATCGTTATTTTTCGGGTTAAGAAATATATTTTTTTTAGAGAGATTATCATTTGGTAAGAATATGGTTGATTTTATTTTTTAGCGACACAAAAAAATAACGATTAAAATACACAGTTCTCTGTTTTGTATTTTTGGCCAAAGTGTCATGTCACACCAAATAAAAGCATATCCAATTGTTGAATAAAGCCTTATTTCTTAGGGTCTTATATAATGTTAAACTATTTTTTAATTTTTATCTTTGATAATTCAGCCGTTAGTATTTCATTCCAATTAAGAAATATTTACATGATGATTTTTAAGAAAAACAAGTACATCATAAACATGAAACATATATAAAAAAAGATGGTGTTGATGGTAGATTTTTGTCGTAGGGAAAACTGTCTCTGGCCCATACCATATATATATGGTCTACATTCACAAAGAATCTGGATCATATAGACTCAACCAGTAGTAGTAAGTGATCTACATTAATCCATATATCATATATATATATATATATATATATGTGTGTGTGTGTGTGTGTGTGTGTGTGTGTGTGTGTGTGCACGATAGAGCTTCACCCGATTGAGATCACAGTATTTTATATATATTTAATATATTTACTGTATAACTCAATATTATATATGTATTGTATGACTTAGTACCTGCTTATGTATTAAATCTCCATCTCTAAATTGGATTCTCAGAATGGTACTGGTGTTTATCAATGCCTCCAATACTTCTATGATTATACAAAACATGTATTCAGAACACGATGTTGTGCTACTCTCTTCCTTAACTTCATTCTTGAATGACTATTGTTTTAGGGTAATTGGTAAAAGAGAGACTAATCCTAGCCACAACAAGGACTACATCTTTCCTTGTTAGTTAAGAGAAAGAAGGTCTTTTTTTGGTACTATCCTTTCTCCTTTTATAGACTTTCCCTTTTTTCCTTATCCTGACATATGTCCCTTTAAACCTCTTGATATTACTAAAGAGCCATCTTCTCAGTTTTACCCTTAATTTCTCATTTTATTCCCTTTATATCCTAATATCTTTATGGATATTTCCCCAAGTCCTTGGGCTTAGTCCCCAAGTTCTTATATAACCATGGGCCTAAGGTCTTTTAGTAGAGATAACTCCCTTTATCCATAAGTGATCATTTTTCAGGTATCAACATTAGTCCCCTGACTACTGAGCTACCCGTAAGGTAGTCCAATAGTCAATTTCACACGTTGCCAGAGTAGTTCCTTTTGGCTAACTCATTGATGCATTTTCTCAAGCTTTTGTGATGGTTGAGTTCCTGATCAACGCCCCACCTTGAGATCAGTGGTCAAAAGTTACACTTATATATATATATATATATATATATATATATATATATTCCCGAAACCTTCTTTTGCAGCATCATCCTTTTACCGTGCCCATGCTTTCTCCTTGTTATTTCTTAATGTCAGATAACCCATCTAAACACTCCTCGACGGATGAAGATGAGGTAGAGAAAGTGGCGAATAAAGCCGAGAAGTCATAGGTTCAGGACGATTCTAACAGTTATTCTGACGACGGGAGCCTTCCTCTGCCTATTAATGGAATCTCTTAATCTATGCAAGAAATCCTTGATATCCAAGACTTGCGAAGAGCCATGAGGACCAAGGTTTTTGATGATGGTTCACGGATAGCTCCTACTGACGATTATCTCGATTCTCGTCTGGTTTACCCGAATTTGATGCCTTTCTTTTCCTCTCCCAAATGGCTTATGCATTTTGAGGGGGGAGACCTTCCTCTCCATGTTTTTAACAAGATCCACTGTATCGCTATCCATCGTGGGGATATCACCTTCCGACCATAGACTCGCGTTCTTCAGCGGAAGCTTCTCTTCTCTGGGAGTCTTGGGTTGCATATATCCATTCCAATCCTAGTCATTTGTCCACACTCCGCTACTTGGGTATTGACGGCGCAATATAAGCATCCCTTTATCGCGTGGTTTCCAAGTGTGAAAGCGATATGGTGCAACTTTATTCGCATTGGATATCTCAGGTCCATACTTTCTCCTTTTCTTGGGGCGAAGCGGCTCCCGTTTTGGAAGACGTCGTTGCTTTAATAGGATTACCAATTCACCGGTCTCATCTCTATCATGAGGCGGCCATTTATCATGCTATAGACTACTCAGACAAGGCTCTGTGCTTCTATTTAATTAGTTACAAAGGTAAGTCTCGGGAAGCTATGATGGAGAAGAAAAGTAGCTTCCCCATAGAGGGCTTTCTTCAGGCGGAGAAAAGCGTGATATGACCAGGAAAGTCGGCCAATGGGAAATTCACGATGACCGCGGCTTCGGCAGACTGATATGGATTGTGATAGTCGTAAGAATGGGTTTCAAACTCTCGAACTTGTGAAGATTGATTTTAGATTTAAAAACTGATTTTAAACTAGAAATATACACAGAAGATGAATATAATATTCACAAATACTGAGGTTATGGATTTCACCATTAACCACTTTTAATTGGTTCCAAAAAATAATAATTCTAAACAATTCTAGCTCAAATAAGTGACTCTAATTTTTTCCGAAGGTAGATTTTTAAAATACCAATTGTAAATCACAAGCATGGCTCATCAAAAGCTCTAGGTCCCAGTATAAACCACCAAATAAAATTACAATCAATTAAGAAAAATCATAATTTCAATTAAAAATAAATGCAAAAGTCATAAAAGAATTATTAAAAGTTACCAATTAATTATGGGAAAATGGCTTCCTCTTTGCCTCAGTGATGGGGTTTAGCTCATCTTGCGCAAAATACTTTCAAAAGTTTGATACATGGCTCAAAAAGTGTTTAGAAGAAGCAAATATACTACAAAGAATAAAACAATGAATCTGCAACGCTGTACATGCGTTACAGATTAACTGTTACAATAGAAGCTCAAGATAAATGTTGCAAACTGAAGATAAACGTTGCAAAACAGTTGAAGAAACTGTGGCAGAGAGGTTGAAGAAACCGTTGTCGTAGCCTCTGTTCTTCGTGTTCTTCAGGAGCAGCAGAGAAGAATCCCTTGGAGTGATTTTTCTTCCTTCTCTTAATCTACTGATCTTGACCCCACCCATATCTCTGGAATCCCAACACCTTATTTATACTCGACAGCACCAAATCTTTCGACTTTAATTCCCATATCTTCTCACAATTAATAAAAATAACTTGGGAATATTTTCACGTGTCTGCAACTGTTGAAACACCCCAAACACGTTTTTACATGTCTCTTCTGGAGTCAAACACCCTTAAGACACACACAATCCTTCCTAAAATATATTAAAAAAAAACCCGAGAATATCTCCACATAATATATATGCCCTTTTTTCTCTCCAAACCGATGATTCAGCCCTATTTGATCGAATTTGGTGGACTTATCAAACCTGTTTAAGTGCAACATGCCCAAACAAACCAATTTCCGCGATTGAATCTCAGTAAAACACTTCCAAAATCAGTCCAGCAAATATCGCAGGTGAAACTCAATTTTTCCCACCAAAACTCTTTTGAACGTGAAGAAGGGGGTGCCCTTATCCTCTGTTGGGGTCCCCTTAGCACATGTTCTGGGGGTGCCTTTAGTATTTTTCTGGGTGCCTTTAACACTTTTTCGAGCCAATTTTTTAAAAAATGTTTATTTCCCAAAAATACCTAAAAACACAACAAAAATAACACAATTAGTGTATAATCGAGCACTATCAATATAATGAATTGGGACAAATTAGACACAAAAATGTGCCTACCAAATACCCCAAACTTATTATTTGCTAGTCCTCGAGCAAATCTAATCTAGAAAATAAAAATCCTACTCACTTTAGCAGGCATCGCGATTGCATTTAGCGTATGCAATAATCCTTTAAACCCCTAGGTGTCCCTAGTGGACGAGTTTTATCTCGTGAGGGTTTACAAAGAGGTATACCCACAAGACCTTTACTCCAAACTCTAGCTACTTGTGAATGATTGAGGGTAGACACTAAACAAGCTATTTAGTTGGCATACTAAATTCTTCTCCTATAAGAATCATTACCCTATACGAGTCCAATTGTTGTACACGAGTTTGCACTCAACGTACCAAAATTCATATAAGAATGCAAAACTTTACTCAAATAATCATCAAACGTTCCAGAACTGAATGGAAATTATCAACACTCACATTGCTCGGAATCAATCAAATTCAAACACATGGATAGATTAAAAGATGGATATATGATAAATGAATGGTGCACATATTGACTAAGGTGAACAGAGTTTCCCATATCTGTCAGAAGGTCACTGCCAGGATGAATCCTAATAGATTGAGATATGCTCCCACTGGTCTTAATCTTTATATTAATATCGATTCAGTTCGTATATACAAGGGCCCTAGCGGTCAATTTATTGAAAATAAAACAATTATCTTTATATTATTAAATGTACTGACAACATGATTGGATCAATTTGAATTCAAGCACATGCTCCTTATCAGCATCTTACATGATAGTTCTCCTGCGTTCCACGCTTGTTTAGGTGACGGAGACAGGGAGAACACACATATTGCTATCAAAGTGTCAATACTCGAATTTTTTTTTTGAATAATGGTATAAATAATACAATAATGAGGCTTGATCTCAAAAACTCTACTTTATTCTGGCGGTGATAACAATTCGATACTGGTGCCCCATCAAATCACTTAGAGAAACAAAAAATTGCAAAAATAAAAACAGAAGGTGATATGGTCAAGATAGACTCTGAGATATGCTTGTTCAATGATTATCATGTTATTTCTAACACCTGAGTGCATCCTTCTATGAATAGACCATTTAGCTGGGCACACCAATTCCTATAAATAAGAGTTATATTTCCATCTACCTAGAATGGTTAGTTTCATCCTGAATTGTTCACAAGTTTTTAAAGTTTGGAGTTTTATTATTTCAACTAAAAGTTTTTCCCTTAACCCCAAACTTAAATCTAACATTGTCCTCAATGTTCTAAAGATAAATGATTAAAAGCATGAACAAGGAGAAACTGTTACCAATCGAAGAAAATGAGTTAAGGAAAGCTATTACCGTGTCGCATGAACATGGTTACCTCCCAGTAAGTGCTAAGTTTAAAGTCTTCAGCCAGACTACGAAAGAATTATTCACCTCATAAAATCATATAGCAATAGCCGGAACAATTGTGGGTCATCTGAATCAAATAGTGCTACCACAAATAAACGGAAACTACAACAGGCCAAGAAAATGAACAAACCGAGCACACCCTTATCTAGTTTTCTGTTTAAGATAACTACATCTAGTTGTGGTTCAGGTTCGGGCTCTATAAAAGGGTCTAGATAAAATATTTTTATAGGCTGGATTTCCTCATTGGAAGGATCCGAAGAGTCAGGTTGTAGAGTCTGGAAGAACTCAACTAAAAACTTAGAAGCATATAATAATAGCCTGAATAATTGTGGATCCTCAAAGTCAATCAGATTTGACTCACAAAGCTGACCACAATAAAAGTGGTGGTCATTCATAAGCAAATGTGTTGATTCTAATATCCTAAAGTAATTAGGCTCAGTCTCAAAACTTAATAACTGACACATTTGAAATTCAAATGTTCCCACAATTGGTAGAATTTTTTTGGGTGGGAATCTTGGTATTATCGCCTGGGCAGACCACATCAACCATAGGATGGGTCTCTAACAACTAAACTTCTTTATGGACATCATTAGGTTCGATAAAACGTGTATGAAGATAATCTTGTAAAATGGTTGAGGCACAAATGTCAAGTCCCAAGTAAGGGATATTTCTACGAGTCAAAGGTAATGCACAAGGAGAATGGTAATCACCCCCAAACTGAAAGTTTTCAGTGTCTTTAGATAGACTAGTCACAATTTCCCTTAATTTGTAGATCGTCAGATTCCTGAAAATGGTCAATTGCTTCTTCTAAGTTATAATCAGGAGGTGCATCCTCAATCATATTTAAAATCTCTATGAGTCTATCTTCTTTATCTAAGACTATTGTTTTAAAATTATTGGACTCCAAAACAGTGTTCTCAGGATAAACCCGTTCCTCTAAACCATCATCGGCTTCGTAATAAGGAAATACTACATCGTTTAAAACAGTGGTATCTCTAGTCAAATCCTCTTCCTTTTGAATAGGTGAATAATCATTAAAATTATTTGGATTTGAACCATAAATAACAATATCATCATGAAGCGCAATTGGAGTAACAAATTCCTGATCACTCAACTTGTATATTTCAATTTCCTCATCAATACTATCCTCCTCGTCATCATATTAATATGAAGATTGTCGAAACTCACCTAAACAAGTAGTTTTACCAATTCTAACATCATCATCTTGATTATGTGAATAATTATCAAGGGTAGCACTATATTTGCAATTAAGATCATTTTGAGCAATATTATTCGTTGTAAGACTTTCGCTCACACTTAATGAAAACCTATTTGTATTCTCAGTTAAATGCTTGGGGGATTCTTCTAGAGAAATATTTGGATCATAAGGAGTACTAGATCGTAACTTCTCGTGTGATTCTTCAAGAGAAGGATTTGGGTCATCATAGGGAGTACTAGATCGCATCTGCTTTAAGGCATCCCTCCAAGACAAAGAACTTGAATTTTTCTCATTTTCATGTTCATATGACGGGTGCATGTACGAATAGTAATTGGGATCACCTTGGTATGAGCAATAACCTCCAAAAGGTTGGTGGTGGTCCCAACTACTATCCACACCATGTTGATAGTACGGATAATCTCTATTTTGAAATTCAGTTGGATATTCATTGTATTGGTCCTCATAATTCCAGTTCGATATTTTCTAACAAAAACTTCCTAATATATTTACAAAAATAAACTCTAAAAATAAATCATATTGGAAGGGGTTCTAAACAAAAACAAGCAAGGATGACTCGACCAAGAAAACCTAATGAATCTAGCAAACAAAAAGCAAGATGGCTCCACTTAGATTGTTTCTAGATCAACTTCTAGTTTCCCAAAAGGAGACTAGTTACAGTTTTAGCAAACCTCGCTGGACGGATCCGAATTAGATTAAGTCGATCGAGAGAAGCAGGATAAGCTCTATGGAGCTTGAATAACCCTACCTCTTTGGCAAACGTTTCCTTGGGTTACAAGGTGGCACGAACCAACTTAAAATTAATATTCATGATCCTTGAGTTAGGCTAATAAAGTAACCAATACAATCCTTTCAAATGATTTTCCAATAAGATCGTTACCCTATCGTCTCTTTCTAGTCAAATTTTAAGGCTTAGGTTCGCATTTGGTAACGTGTTCCTAAAGGGGGCAAGAAGGAAACAGTGATGAATGTATGGCCAGTTCTTGCCCTTTACTAGAAAAGTAAATCCGTATTCAGGTCCTTAGCATATATGCACACGAAGGAGTCCAGAAAACCCACTTATAGGGGATTCGTGGATGGTTAAAGTCTTACCTCCCATTCCAGACGGGCGATGAACCGTTAAAGTCGACTCAGGCCACCGACTCCTATGTCAGTGTAAGAACCCGAAGGGCAAAGACAATATCGTAATTGTTGTCCTTCCTTGTTGCAGTTTATATTTAATAATACTCTTATGTAGGGCTTAAAAAATAATAATGTCCAAAAGTCCCAAAAAAATAAAGTCCAAAGCTCAAAGAAAAAGTCCAAAAAAAAAATTATAAAAATAATAAAAGATTTCCTAATACAATTTTTTAAAACAAAAATAAATAAAACCCTAAAAATTAAATAAAATTAAAATTAACTAAAAAAAATAATATAAATTTGTCTTTTTTTTCCTTTCTTTTCGATTTATCTTTGACTCCAAGTCTTTAATCAATCAATATAATCTTTGGCTCCAATTTCTTTTTGATCCAAAACCTGTAATACAAAGAAAAATACCCAAAAGCGTAAAATACAACAAATAAAAATAAAAATCTAAATAAACTAACTAAACTAAAAAAAAAACTAAAAAAAAATCTAAAAACAAGTTCGCGTCGCTGGCGCCAAAAATAGATGTGGATTGTGATAGTGGTAAGAATGGGTTTCAAACTCTCGAACTTTTGAAGAATGATTTTAGATTTAAAAACTGATTTTAAACTAGAAAACATACACAAAAGATGACAATAATATTCACAAATACTGAGGTTATAGATTTCACCATTAATCATTTTTAATTGGTTCCAAAAAATAATAATTCTAAAAAATTCTAGCTTAAATAAATGACTTTAATTTTTGCCAAAGGTAGATTTTTCAAATATCAATTGTAAATCACAAGCATGGCTCATCAAAATCTCTAGGTCCCAGCATAAACCATCAAATAAAATAACAATCAATTAAGAAAAATCATAATTTCAATTAAAAATAAATGCAAAAGTCATAAAAAAAAATTATGAAAAGTTACCAATTAATTATGGAAAAATGGCTTCCTCCTTGCCTCGGTGATGGGGTTTAGGTCATCTTGTGGAAAACACTTTTAAAAGTTTGATACATGGCTGAAAAAGTGTTTAGAAGATGAAAATATACTAAAAATAATAAAACAGTGAATCTGTGAAGCTGTACAGGCGTTAAAGATTAATTGTTCCAGTAGAAGTTGTGGATAAATGTTGCAAACTGAAGATAAACGTTGCAAAACAGTGGCAGAGAGGTTGAAGAAATCTTTGTCGTAGCCTTTGTTCTTCGTGTTCTTCAGCAACAACAGAGAAGAATTCCCTGGAGTGATTTTTCTTTCTTATTTTAGTCTCCTGAGCTTGACCCCACCCACATCTTTGGCATCCCAACACCTTATTTATACTCGACAACAGCAAATTTTTCGACTTTAATTCCCATATCTTCTTACAATTAATAAAATAACTCGGGAATATTTTCACGTGTCTGCAGCTGTTGAAACACCCCAAACACGTTTCTACATGTCTCTTCTGGAGTCAAACATCCTGAAGACACAAATCCTTCCTAAAATGGATTAAAAAAACGAGAATATTTCCACAGAATATATGTGCTCTGCTTTCTCTCCAAACCGATGATTCAGCCCTATTTGATCGAATATGGTGGACTTATCAGTCCCGTTTAAGTTCAACATGCCCAAACCAAACCATTTCCACGATTGAATCTCATTAAAACACTTCCAAAATCAATCCAACAAATATCGCAGGTGAAACTTAATTTTTCCCGCCAAAACTTTTTTGAACGTGAAGAAGAATGGGGTTCCCTTATCCTATGCTGGGTTCCCTTTAGCACATTACTGGGGGTGTTAGTAATTTTTCGGGTGCCTTTAACACTTTTCAAGCCAATGTTTCCAAAAATATTTATTTCCCAAAAATACCTAAAAACACAACAAAAATAACACAATTAGTGTACAATCGAGCACTATCAATATAAAGAATTGAGACAAATCAGACATAAAAATATATTTATCACAGACCAGGGGAAAGCTTTGGTAATTGGTAGTAAAAGTGTGCCGACTCGCCCCGGGAGGGGTGGGGGTGTTGTTGTGACAAAGAAATCGGCCAAGGAAATGTCCCTGGTTACCCTGGTTTTGATAAAGCAGGAGAAAACTTTGAAAGTTAGCGATATAGGTCGGCTAGCTCCATGAAATCTCATGCTACTTCGTTGTGCATTCGAATTATTCAGAAGAAAGTTCCTACCGATCATGATATCAAGATGAACAAGCGTGCCTCTTTTCCTTTATGGGTGAGGTATTAGGCACCGACTCCTTCTAGTGGCAAAGTTGGTTGTTCTGATCGGGAGGGGGAGAGCCCACATGTCGAATTAGCAGTCTTTCTCCTTTGTTGGCTTTGTCATGATGTTTTTGAATAAAGCCCATGTTATACCATTAAGAATGAGCTCGTGCCAATGGCCGTGTTGACGTCACGAGACATCTGTTTTCCTTTGGCGCCTATGTTCTTGGGTGGCTTATATTGTCATCTAGATCTTCTTTGTGATGATATCCGCATGGTAAATACTCGTCATGATGTTGAAATTTTTGTTGCTGCAAATTTTCTTCAAACCTGGGTATGGGACCATTTCCCCAAGTATGCTCCGCCGATTAACGCCTTGTCCACTCGTCATGAGGAGAAGGTTATGGGGAAAGATGGTATGTTTGAGAAGGTATCTACTACCTACCATTATCCACGTATGGCCCTTTGGCGCGGGAAAGAGAGATTTACTAAAGATTCGCTTGTTCGGTATATGGATGTAGCCAACGATTTCGATCCTTTTCCTTATCATAATGGTCGTTCTTGTTCCATCCATTATGATTTTTCTATAGAGATTGAAGATTTGACCTTAGATTCTTCTCAAGTTTTGGCGGTCGACGATTTTGATTCTGTTATGGCCATGTTGCTTGGTTAACTTCCTCGCTTTTACCTGGGCAATTTCATACCGATGTCTTACAACTTCGATCGTGTGGCACGCCAACTAGGTTTTGAACAATGTGTCCCATATCCATTCTCGCGTTCATTCTCTACTAAAGATGTCAATGTTAGGAGTAACTACGATCGTTTCATTTTTAAAGGAGAGACGCGGCTATCCGACTGGTCAATTGATTTCTCTTTTCTGCAACCATCACCAACGTGTGCTCTCTTTGTCTCCCCCAAATAGTTTTCGTTTCATATAAAAATCCGCAGGAAAGCTTTAAACTTCTTTTTACGGCTTCCGGTACACCCACCTGTGTTATCCCCGGACGATCTTAAACTAATACATGCGTCAGGACATATCAAATTAGATGCACTCGTGGAAGAAGAGCAGGGCCTTTGGCCCAGTTTGAAAGGACAGTCCCTGACCCTCATGACTACCGGCTGGACACCTCTAGCCAATGATGATATGTTGAGGAAGGAATCTAAAAGGGGATTGATGCCTCCGCCTATGTCGAGGAAGAAAACGTCCAGTGGTGGGGCCATCTCCCTCGTGTAAATATTATTTCATTTGATCCTCTAGTCGCCAGTATTTCTCGGTCTAGGGATAAACCTTGTGAAACACCTACTAGTTTGCTTAGTTCCAGTCATGGCGGTTCCTTCCAGTCCCAAGTTGTACCTTATGACAAAGATTCTTCTTCTTTTGGTGATTTCTGATTTCCATGTATCACCTTTTTTATTTCGTGTTTGTCCTATTTAGCTTAATTTTTATCTTATTTATACTTTCGTCATATTGTCTTTTTATGTGTATATGTTTCTTACTTTTTTTTTTCCAGGTTCTACAAGCGATTATGACTGTTCTTCGAGTTCCTCTTCCCCTCTTTCAGATCCTCCCAAGCTTTCTCCCGCTCGGGTACTTTCTTCCGGTCCACCATTTTCTAAGGTTAGTTCCTTTTTTTGAGAAATTATACTCCCCCCTTATTTTAGAACATGAAGAAACGCGACAACAACTTCTTTTTCAAAAAGGATACCTCAAGCGTGACGAGTGGCTAGAACCGTGCGCAGGATATTGAAGGTAACCATGTCTCAGATACACTCGCGGGAGTAGATGATGCTAGTTTGTTAGATGAACCGAAAGTTCCCAAATTTTGCTTCCCTACGGTTGTGATCGTTGATGAAGCTGGAGTGGATAAGTCTTGTAGTTTGGTTCATGGCTTCTGGGTTCCTTCTCATATGGTTGTTACTTATAGAAAAATAGTAGAGCGAAGCGGCCACTTAGTGCATACTAATATTATTAAAAGCATGAAATTTTCATGAACAAGGATCTGCTCGAAGCTGCTGAAGGGCTTTCTCGTATTGGTGATGTTCCTATTAGTGCCGATAATTTAAAGGAGTGGGAGACTTCTATTCTTACGGCCGTGGATCTTCAATTTCATGTCATATGGCTAGGCCAGCTGCTGAACACAGTCAAGGGAAAGCATGACCCCCGCAAGAATCTCTTGGTGGAGATTTCCAAACTAGAGTAGGACATTGAGACCTTGGCACGGTCGGTTACGGAGAAGAATACCGCTCTTAACCAACTCCTCTCGGCTGTTTCTGGCACCACTGAAGCGGCTACATAAGCTAATATTGCGGTGGATCAGGCGCATGAGGAGATTGAAAAGAAGAAAAAAGATTTGTCCGCTCTCGAGGGAGACGCTTGATTTCTCGTTGTCGAAAGCGTTTGTTGTATTTTTCTTTGATGATGATGTGACTGTTATTTCGATGGTTATTAAGTATTTATGGTATTTATTATGGTTGTGTTTATACGTTCATTTGTATTTATTGCGGTTGCATTTTACTTTACTAATGGTGTTTATAAATGGGTTTTGTATCTCTTCATTCCATATTTTTTTCCTTCTCGATGGCTTATCCAGCGGTTGCTCCTCTTATTCGTAGTTTGGAACAGAGACGGGAAGGTCTGTTTGAAGCCCGTGTTGATGCAGAGATGCGGTGGGAGGAAATACGTGTCACCCGTGATGAGGTTTATGACCTATCATGTGTTTCCAATTCGTGAACTTGCTGCCGGTGCTCTTGAGGCCGCTTATTGTGTGTATGGCTTGGCAGATGATGCGTTGAACATTGCCGAACGATCCCTCATAAAGGCTACCGAGACGAGTTAGAGAGTTGATCAAGACATTTATCGTACTGACAAGTTGTTTCGAGATCTTCGTGTTATAGGTTTTTAGTTACTCCCTCCCCCTTTTGTAATTATTAAATGTTGGAATAACTACTTTAGAAATGTGTCCTATTTATGTATGCCATATTTTCTATTAAATGATCCTTCTGTTCTTATGATTTTCGAGCATTGGGCATGTTTTCGTTTGTTCGCCTTCTCTCTGTGTATCTATTAATGTGATTTTAAATGCTTTTGGTTAGGTTTCTTTTCCTTGTTTATATATTGGTCTTTTCTCATTTGGGAAGTTATGTTTTAGACTTTACATGTTCCTTGTATCTCTTCCCCCCATTTTTTTATGGTGAGTGATCATTTAATATCTGAAGTTGCTCGCCTTTCCCAGATGTCTAATGTGTTGAGTGTCGTGTTTGATCATCTCGACAATGAGAATGGCCTTTCACATTCTCGTTTTATGGATGATGATCGTCTTTCGCAAGAGGTGCGACGAGAGGGTCTGTTGATTCCCCCTTTTTTTTAGCATCTTCGCTTTTATCGGGAACGCCACGTTGTTACCTATTTTCAATGGCTCGATGTGTATAGAGCGGTACAAGTAGTGGAAGTTGCTCTTAATTCGGCTTAGGCGGCACTTCGAATCTTGCCCTAATTTTTTTTTAATGGAGACGTGTTTCATGCCCTCTTTTCATGTTATCTTGTTTGAATTTCTTCCCTCTTTTGTATGTTGTGATTGTGATAATATAGTCAGTGCTTATTGTTACAAAACCGATTGTGTTGTCGTATCCGGTTTATAGGGTAACTTTATTTTGGCCGATGTGAGCGGGTATACCCCTCCTGTAGATGTACTTATGATTGTATTTGTCTTTGTGTAGTTGTTTGGGTTTTCTTGTAGGAGTGTTGCATAGAGGCTAGAATACATATTCCTGCACTTCATTATTTTTGTACTTTTAATGGACTTGTTTGAATGTTTTTGGCATATGCGTTGTCTTCTGACCTAAAACATGCTATTTGGTCGAGCAGGGGAGTTTTGACCTCTGTTGTTCTTTTGCTTGTTGATGTTTGTTTTGTTTGGTCGAGCCGTTTTTTCCCTCTGCTGCTCTTGTGACCGTAAAATTTGCATGTTTGGTTGGAGAAGGGGTGCTTTATCCTCTGCTTCTCTGGTGATCGTCGATGTTTGGGTCGAGCAGGGGCGTTTTGTCTTCTACTGTTTTGCGGCTAATAGTGGTTATTAATATGGTCGAACATGGGTGTTTTGCCCTCTACCTCTCCTGTGATCGTTGTTTGTGGATGTTGGCTTGGTCGAATAGGGGCGCTTTGCCCTCTACCGCTCTTGTGGCCATTGATTTTATTTGGGTCGAGCAGGGGCGTTTTGCCCTCTTCGGCTCTCATGACCGCAATATTTGCTTATTTGGTCAGAGCAGGGGCGTTTTGCCTTCTGCTGCTTTTACGACTAATAGTGTTTATTAAACATGGGGCACTTTGCCTTCTGCTGCTCTTGTGACCGTTGGTTGTGGGGTGTTGGTTTGGTCGGATAGGGCCGCTTTGTCCTCTACCGCTTTTGTGACCATCTATGTTTACTTGGGTCGAGCAGGGGCTCTTTGCCCTTCTGCCGCTCTTGTGACCACTTTAATTTGGTTGAGCAGGAGCATTTTGCTTTCCGTCGCTCTTATGGTTGTTGTATTTAGTTATTTTTACCAAAAAGTAAACAAAAAGGGGTCATTTTATTAAAATTGTCTTCTTATATATCATTGTCTACGTATGGAAACTCTTCAACCATTTTCCATTGATAGGGGTCTTGATTTTGGATCCATCCATCCCTTTTAGGTGATACTATCGCTTTCTGCGGCCTTCCTGATGATGTAGAGACCTTCCCAATTAGCTGTAAATTTTCCAGCGTTCACATCCCGCTGCACGTGTGGTGCAATCTTGAGTACTAAATCATCCACTTTAAAGACCCTTTTTCTGACTCCTTGGTTGTAGTGTTTAGCGACACGCCTTCTGTATGCCTCGGCGAAGCATTCTGCTCGGGCTCTTCTTTCTTCTATTATGTATAGATTGGAGAATCGGTTGATCTCATATGGCGTGGTATGACTTGCCATGGCAACCCTTGCAAATGGAATGGTGATCCTAGCTGGTAAATTAACATCTTCTCTGTAAACTAGGGAATAGGGGGATGCTCCTGTTTAACTGCGCTTGGATATGCGGTATCCCCATAATGCCAGTGACAGCTGCTCATGACATTCCCTGTGGTGGATGTGCATGGTCCTACTGAGAATCCTCAAAAGAGTCTTATTAGTAGCTTCCGCTTGACCGTTCCCTTGAGGGTAATATGGGGTAGATGTGTGTAGTCAGGTATTGTACTGGTCGAGTAAGTCGTAGACGTCTTTGTTGATAAATGACTTGGCGATATCGGTCCTTATTATCATCGGAACTCCAAATATGCATACAATGTACTCTTTGATGAACGCGGGAATAGTCTCTCCAGCATAGTCATTCATAGGAATCGCCTCTACCTATTTCAAATTGTACTCATTCGCCGTAATAATATACATGTGCCGCTTTGAAGAATTTGGATTTATTCGTCCGATCAAGTCTAGAACCCAGCTATAAAACAACCAAGGTGTGACGATGCTGTGTAATTGAGTGTGTGGTGCATGGATTAATAGACCGTCTATTTAACAACTTATGCATTTTCTTACATGCGTTGATGTGTCGCTCTCCATGGTTGGCCGTTAAAACCCATCATCGTAGATTTGCAAAAACAGCTTAGCATTCCTTGGTGTTCCACGTCGTGGGACTTGGTCATTATCTTTATTGCTTCTTTCTTAGACAAGCATCTCATGATCGTGTTACCATAACTTCTCTTATACATGATCCCTTCGTTCATGACAATTATGCTGATTTTTTTTGTATTTTGAGTGTCGCCTGCCTGCATTCAGGGAGCTAACCATGTTGGATTAATCGATATACGGCTGCCTCCAGTCGTATTCTTCTACCATGCACGCTTCTGTCGGTTGAGGTGGCGCTTGACAATCCCTACAATAGTCTTGAATAGTTGTTGCTTGAGCTGCCATGCTTGTCCAATATACTCCTAGTCTTTGCAGACGTCGGTATAGTCGGACGCTACACGTCTGTCCACACAACTCTTCGTGTATCCTCTGTATCGTTTCTTCTGCCTCATTTTTACTTAGACAACGTGCCAGTGACCCTCCAGGTGCTCTATGATAGAGAGCTCCTCGAACAGTTAGGAACTGCTTTAACACTTTTATTGGAATGACTTGCTCTCTTTCGGTTTTCTCCAGGTCCTCCAGGTATATCTTCCGCCAATCATCCACGTCCTCGAAGGCTCTATCTTCCCTCCACGTACTTGGTAGGTCTCTCCGCTTTATTGTTACGGTTCCTTATTCATTGTTTAGCTAAATTTTCACTACGAGTGTGGCCAGGGTGTCCGCGTGTATATTTGAGTTCCTCCTGGTGTGTTCGATTGTGGTCGACCTGACTTTCGTCATTAAGTTATGTGCCTCAGCCTGATACGGTGCTAGATGCGCTTCCTTCACTTGAAACTCGTTATTGACTTGACTAGCGACCAACTTGGAGTCTCCCCTGACCTTTAGACGCCCGAGGTCAAGCTCCTCGGCCATTTTTAGCCCCAATATCAACGCTTCGTATTCCGCAACATTGTTTCTACAATGAAAATCCAGCTTGAAAGCGTAAGATAAGAGTTCTTACGTCGAAGTTTCAAACACAATGCCGACCCCTCCGAACTTCTCATACGAGGATCCATCAAAAGACATGATCCATGGTTTTTCTCCCTCCGCTTTTACTACTTCTCCTGGTACGTCGTCATGGGTAATCATATCAAGCTCCTGCGAAGGCTGCCAATAGATCCGTGATTGCTTGGCTACGGACCCCTCGAGGCTTCTGATACCTTAGTTTAAACTCAGACAGTTGAAGAAGCCACCTAGCTGTCCTCCATGTTAGGATTGGCTTCGTTGCCAAGTATACAATGAGATTAGCTGCTACGATGACGATGATTTCGTGTACTAACAAATACGATCTCAGTTTTTAAGCCATGTATATCAGGGATAAGCATGCTTGATCTACCTTTGGGTAACGTAACTCAGCATCCTTAAGGATCCGGATAACGTAATAGATGTGTGACAAGTTGTCGTTCCCTCTGTCTTGTGTTAGAACCGCGTATATTACTAAGTTGGTGAAGGCGGTATAAAAGTAAAAGGGTTCTCTCTTCACCGAGGGTCGAAGTATCTGTGGACTGATCAAACATTGCTGGAGTTTGCAAAAGGCGTCGCGTTGAACCTCTCCGCATTTGAAATTGACGTGCTACCTTAACATCGGGAAAAACGCAGTCAGGATCTGGGCGAACCCCGGGATGAAGCGTCTTACGTAAGATATCCCTTCGATGAAGGTTTGTAGCTCTTTTACGTCTTTGGGAGGCATCATGGTGGTAATAGCTTTTACCTTGTTAGGGTCGACCAATATCCTTTCATCTGTCACCATGAAGCCTAGGAATTTTCCTGAGGTCACACCAAACGCACATTTAAGCGGGTTCATCTTCAGCTTATATTTGTGGCATTGTTCGAACGCATGTCTCAACTGTGTGGTATGATCTTCCCTTGTTTTCGATTTTATTACGATGTCATCTACATATACTTCAATGATTTGATACAAGAGATTATGAAAAATCAGTGGCATTGCCCTTTGGTAAGTGGCTCCCGCGTTTTTCAATCCAAAGGGAATGATGGCGTGGTAGAAGTTGACATATGGTGTTTGGAATGCCTTTTTGAACGCGTCTTCCACTGCCATCCTGATTTGGCTATATCCGCTAAAACCATCCATGAACGAGAACATCATGTGGCGTCCACCAAGGCGTCTATGCGTGGTAGTGGAAAATCATCCTTTGGACATGCTCGGTTGAGGTCTCGGTAATCCATACAACATCTAATCTTTCCATTTATTTTACAACTGGTACCACGTTAGCCAACCATGTTGGGTGCTGTATAGGTTTTATGAATTTTGCTTCCAACAACCGCTCCACTTCCTCCTTGATCGCTAGGGTCGTTTCTTGTAGAAAGTCGCGGCTTCTTTGCTTGACTGGTTGGAAATCGGGCGACACTCCTAGGTTGTGAGCCACCAAACCGCTGTCTAGGCCCGGCATTCCATCATATTTGAATGCGAACACGTCTTTATACTCAATTAGTAACTCAACCATTACTTTCTTCTCTAGTTCGTTCAGACTTTTACTAATTTTTATGAGATGCTGGTCTATTTTCGTCCCTGTGTTTACTTCCTCCATCCCATCTGCGGTCACGCTTTCTATGACACACCCTTCTATTGCTTCCTTTATAACTTCTTCGGCTTGGTCCATTAATGACTCAGTTTCTCCAGCTATTACTGAGGGTGACTCCGTCATTTTTGCATCGACTATGGTAAAAGCCTACTCGTGACCCGATTTGGGAGCCCCATCTGTTAATTGCTATAATCGATATACATGTCCCCCTTTCGGCCTTGATAAAGGTTGGAACTAGGAATTCCCTTGTAACTTTTGCTTCTTTGAGGAAGAGCCGGATGTCATCCGAAATGGGCTGAATAATGACTTCATGGATTTTTCTTTGGGAGCCGATTCGTCTTCCCATTTGGGGAGCGAGATAAGAGATATTGTTGGTGCTTCTTCTGACTCTTTTGGTGTGTTGTAGAACGCAACATCTGCCATGTATGCTTCTTCTGGTCCGAAGATGTGGCTAGTAGCGGCTATTCGATATTGTTTCCCCATATGTTCGTTTTGACACATTGATGATATGTTGAAGCAACGACTTTGTGGTTGAGAAACCATCTGCGACCCAATAATACATGAAAGGTCGTGTCGTCTTCTAATACATAGAAAGGCGTGAGTGCCCTTATCGATCTGATCCTCATTACGAGGCTGACAACGCCTATAGAAGTTTGAGCGCTTCTGACGAACCCTTTCACCATAGTGGCATGCATTTGAATGGTCAATCATTGCACACCTAGAATCTTTAACGTGTGGAGGGATATCAAGTTTAGAGATGCTCCTCAATCGATGAACGCCATCTTCAGTTGTTTATCAATAGTCGTTGTAAGATAAAACGGTCGGAGGTATTCCCCTGGGTAGCAAATATCTTCGTATGTGAAGGTGATCGCTCCTTTAAGCATTGGGTTGTATGGTTTACCGGCTGCTATTGCTGTCATAGACTTTGTCGCTTCTCGAGTTTGGTTCTCGCTGAACCCTAGTGAATTGAAGAATTGCTGGGCTAGGATCGTTTTAGCAAACTTACTTGCCACGCTTTTGATGTTCTCAAAGATCATGGCTCCTTCTTCTGCCACGTACAACGCTTCTTATATTGTTTTCCAAGGTTTCCAGGCCTTCTCTGATGGGTCATGTGATATTACCTGATAAGCACGTAAGTACGATATTTTACATCATTAACTATATTAGCTACGGCTTGCTATTTTACTACTATTGTTTAAGTCTTTTATAGAAAATACAACTAAATTCGATCACTGCAGGAATAATTGGCAGGAATAATCGGCTAAGTTAGAAGCTTAACTGGCATTTGCAACAAAATAAATTATTTATCTCACGGGCAAGTCAGGGTACTGGGTTAACAAATTCTTGTTTGTCAAGCATGTGACTGGCACAAGTGAAAGTGCAGTAGACGTGGCAGGTTCATCACCATAATTTACTGGAGGCGAATTCCAAAGCATCACCATATTTCTTTACTAAAACAATTAAAAGCAGCAGTTAGTATTCTTTTCGAAGAGAGGGTCTGAGATTGATTTTAAGTTAAATGAGAAGAACTCAGAGAAGAACCGAATCATGGGTTGGTGACGAGATTGAGATGAAATAATAGATGGGTTCTTGTCTAATTGATTTGAGGGTTAATGCTGGAAATGAAGAAAGGGGATCTAAGGCTGTTCAAGAGATGAGTTTTGTGGCCGAAAATGGGTAAGAGAACAGAGATATATTGAGTAATGCGAGAGAGAGAGAGAGAGGCTGATGGGTCAGAGAAGATATGGGTTTGCTGTTGGATTTGATGGTCGAGCACAAAACAGGGAAGTGTTGTGTGTTTGTGATTGAAACTGGTGGCCAGAAAATGGTGTTGCCGTCGTTGGGTCTGTGAAATATGGGTTCAAGGTTCATGCAAAGCAGGAAGAATAGATGGTGGTTCAATTCGAGTGTTGATAGAGACAATGGAGATGTTAACTGATGAGTGAATGCCATAGAAGTGTGTTTGTTGTGAATTGAAATGGGTTTGCGATGAATGAATGGTTGAGTGATGTGAATGTGTGATTTTTTGCAGGGAAGGAGATGAATTAAGGAATTGGAGAACTCACACAGTAATCATCTCTGCCTGGGTCAAATAATGCACTGAAGGTGTTTGACAGAATGCGTAAGAGAATTGCCTGAGATAAGAATTATAATGGACTGGAATCAAAGAGTCTTAATTTGGAAGTTGGGTCTGTGCTTGGATTGGGCCTCTGGGCAATCTTTTTGGTCGGTCCTAATTGGACTCTTGGAATACGTATACACATGTAAATAATTGGACTCTTGGAATACATATACTGTACACATATAAATACGCTGGGGGAATAGAGACTTTTTACACGCCTGTCTACTGGGAAAAGCTTAGGGTTTAGCTTTGTTTTCCAAAACAGTTGATTAAATTTTTTATTAATTTCTATGGATTCTGAGAAAGCCATGTCTAACTAAATCTCTTGTTAAGGTGACGAATGAATTTGTAGTATTATTTTTCTTGTGTTTTAAAATTAGGGTTTTCAATTACTAAAACTTAATGTTAATGTTTTGTCTCTCTTTCAATGTTTTATCTTTCTCGATGATTTTTCATGTTCTATGCCAAGTATAGTTCATTGTTTGATTAGTAGAAGAACTCGTTGAAACCTCGTCTTAAATCGATTTATGAATATTCTTTGACTATTTATGTCATGTATACTTAGTGTTTTGAAAGTCTACTTTAGGTTGAGAACAAACAATTCTTTTTGATAATTCTTAAACGAAATATCTTCTGTGTACAAGTAGCTAGATTTGCTACTTTGCATGAGTTAAAATCGATACCCTTTGTGATGAGCGCAAGTGAACCCTAATCTACAACGGATTCCCGAAACCTTAACACTTTCACATCTTTGATTTCAATCTTCTCTAAATTGTTTTATTTCATTCATTAGCAAAAAAATTTATTACAAAAATCAGCAAAATATCTTTATTAATTTTCCTTGACTTGAAAGTTACTATTATTAGTTAGTAGAAGTGATTCACAATCTTCGTGGGAACGAACCGTATTTGCTATTGTTTACATCTTTCGACATTGTACGCTTGCAGTAAAACAAAGCCAGTTTTCCGACGCATCAAGTTTTTGGCGCCGCTGCCGGGGAGCGATTGAAAATTACTTTCTAGTTGATAATTTGACTTCCGTGTCGTAGTTTAGGATTTATTTTCAGTAATTAGTTTTTCTCTTAGATTTTTTAGTACTTTTTACGTAGTCTTTTTGATTTTTCATAGATACCATTCTTAGTTTGAAGAGCGACACTAGAATCATTAACGGGCAAAAATAAAGTAAGTATTTAGTTTACTCGTAAAGATTTTGCAAGGTGAGAGGTAAGTACAAATATAATTTTTGCTCGTGTTTAGTTTATGCAAGATACACCGATTAGTTGGGATATAAATCAATTTAACCGTCTTGTTAGATTTAACCCTTTATTCATGGCTGGAAGTGATGATGAGGGTGTGGACCCTCCGATTAAAAGTTTGAGAGACTACATGTACCCATCTAGAATCTCTCAACCTTCATGCATTGTTTTTCCCACCATCAAAGCCCACTTTGAAATTAGAATTAATATCATCCAGGCTCTGCCTAACTTCTATGTCAGAGAAAATGAAAACCCATCCTACCACACTAAAGACTTCGAGGAACTATGTGTTACCGTGAAAATTAAAGACTTGACCGATGATTATTTGAAATTGAGATTGTTTCCATTCTCTTTGAAAGATAAGGAAAAATCGTGGTTTGATGCTTTACCGTCTTCTTCCATCCACACTTGGGATGAGATGACTAAGTTATTTTTGCATAAATTTTTTCCTAGGCATAAAACCACATCCATACGTCAAAGTCTAAATAGTTTCTCGCAGCAAGAAGGAGAATCTCTCTATAATTACTTGGAGAGATTTCATGATTTTTTGTTGCAATATCCGCACCATGGATTTGATACCGTGAGACTCATTATGATTCTCTATGAAGGATTAGATCACACAACTATGACCATGGTAGAATCGTTATGTGGGGGTAACTTTCAGGACAAGAGTGCTGATGAGGCATATAAGTTTTTGCAAGAGGTAGCAGAGAAAACTCAAGAATGGGAAGCTAAGGCACCAATTAGGAAATATGTACCTAATAAGAGTGAGTGCATAGAGTTGACATCAAATTCGACTCTGATGCGAAAATTGTTGTTATAACTAGACGAGTTGAGTCGCTAAAACAAAGTTTATTTAATCATGAACCATTTGTAGAACATGCCTTTGATAAGAATGTTAGAGAGCAAGTTAATGCTCTTTATCGAGACAATCGCCAAGGATTTGACCCTTATTCGAACACATATAACCCAGGGTGGTCGAAACACACTAACTTTTCATGGTCTAAGATTCAATATCAAGGTCAGCCAAGTAGTCACATGTCGTCAGGTTGCACACAAACATATCCTCATTTGGTAGAGAGTCTAAAGTTGTTAACGCATAACACTCTACAACTTAGTCAAGACATGAGGCAATTCACTCAATTCCAACAGACTACCCAAAGGTCGATAATGAACTTGGAACATCAATTAGGACAGTTGTCTAGCCAGCTGAATGCGAGGGATAAGGGAACCTTCCCTGGTCAGCCTCACCCAACCCCAAAGAGTACATTAGAAAACAAATATGGAGTTACACCTTTCGATCATGTCCAGGCCATCATTACTCTTAGAAATAGTCGAGAAATAGGTAATCCGGATCCCATACTTGAAGAAATTGAGCAAGTTAAGAACCCATCCTCAACTGCGCATGTCACTCCTTCTAACGATAATGAGATCAATTTGAATGAGAAGGATGAACCTAAAATTTTGTATGTTCCCCGTGCTTCTTTTCCAAAGAGATTGTTACCCAAAACAAACGAAGCTCAAACAATGAGATACTATAAGTGTTAGGAAAGTCAAAGTGAATATTCCGTTACTTGATGTCGTTAGACAAATTCCATTTTATGCTAAATTTTTGAAAGTTTAAACTGTCAAACACAAATTGAATGTGAAGAAGAAAGTTTTTCTCACTGAACAAGTAAGTTCCATAATCACATATAAGACACCAGCAAAGTATAAAAACCCTGGTTGTCCCACCATATTTTGTGTTATTGGTGACCAGACAATCAAGCCTGCATTGTTAGACTTAGATGCAAGTGTGAATCTTCTTCCATATTCTGTTTATAAGCAACTTGGTTTAGGTGAGCTTAAACCTACAAGCGTTACACTTCAGCTTGATGATAGGTTTGTAAAAGTTCCTAGAGGGATAGTCAAAGATGTTCTGACACATGTTGATAAGATTTATTTTCCTGTCGATTTTATAGTTTTGGATACTCCTTGTTTCTAATCCTAGTGGACATATTCCTGTCATATTAGGTCGGCCTTTCTTGGCCACTTCGAATGTTATTATCAATTGTCGAAATGGGATTATGGAGCTTTCTTTTGGCAATGTGAAAATGGAAATAAATTTTTTTAACCCTTCTAATCATGTTCTGGTTTCTGATGCTTGTGAATCTATTTGCATGATTAAATGTGTGAATGACTATTGTAGTGACTAAAGGGAGTAAGGAATTGACTGAAACTGAATTTTTAGATGTTTGCTTACCCCATTTTGCTGATTCTAAAGATCCGATTATGCATGATGTTGTTGCTGCATTAAGTCTCTCTTTCGTTGATCCATCTAATAATTCTCTAGACGTATATATGAATGTGGAACCGATTGATACAGGTCAACAAACTCACACTGCTGATTTTGAACCAATCTCGGCTTGTTTAGCTCATGGTGTTGATTCCGATGACCCTATGCTTATTGATATTGTCAATGCATTACTTTTTCCGATTACTAGTGCAGATAGTGTGTCCACAAAAAATATTTCAGCTAATTTAGAACCTGATTTAGAGTCTACACCCGAATATGTGTTTGTGGTCTATATGAGTTATTTATTTATCTCGATTTTGCATGGCTTGATGACTAAGGACTGTTTTTCAGGGGGAATAGATTTACCTATGTGTTTGGATGATTATAGTGTTTGCAGGTTCATATTTGCAGCGATTTGTTGGGTTGATCCCCAACTTTTCAGACTTTATGTATATGCTTGGAAGGTTACTTTGGGGTGCCACTGTCACCTTGTTTGACATTACTTGATGCGTGCAATCAAGAAAACAAGTATTATTTGCTTCATGGGAGTCAACCCATCAGATCTGCTTCCTTCACTTTATCATTTACCTTTATTTGTTTGCTTATTGCATGTCATGTTAGAAATTTCCCATCTTAATTTCTACATTGGATGATTCAATTTACATTGAGAAAAATGTAAAGTCTAAGTGTGCGGGAGTGGTTAAGCATATAGAATTCTTAAGTACTCACTTCTTAAGCAGATTTTTTTTAAACTTTCTTGTAGTTATTTGCATGAAACCTCCAACTTTTAGATATTTTAGAGTCACTTAGTATACTTCCATATATGTTTACATACGGAGTTCTTACCGAAATAACTGAACTTATAAGTATTAGATAACTATATTCGGGTACCTTAGTTGTTGAGAGGCAATATATGACAAAAAAGGACTTAAACCGCCAATGGCGAATTAGGTGCAGAAAGAATACATTATTAGAGAAGCTGATTATTCATTACCCATATATGAGTGAGGCACCAAACCTTCAATTCTTTGTACCTGTCTAAATTGTCCCTTTAGAGTGTTTCATCTGCGCAAACTCCGAGTAGAACGACGAGCTACTCGACCTCGCACTATTTCAGCACTACTTTGTGATCTCTTGAGTGCTAATTCTATCAATCATGAGGGTGACATCAGAATTGCGAAAAAATCTTACCTTGTAGTTTGATTTGCAGTTGACATTATTCTCTCTCTCGACAACAACAGGTCCATAGAAACTCCACCATCATCAACAAGCGGAACGTTACCAATTTGAAGAAAGTTGAAGACATTCAAGGTATATAAGCAACACTACTAGAAAGAGCAAAATTCAGATTCAAAGTGAAGCAAAATTCTATATCCTAGTTGAAGACTAAGTACAAGATCGAAGAAATCAAAAGAAGTGGATTTTTATAAAGTTTATGATACCGAGACAATACAAGTTGTGAAGAATCAAGTGGTAAAGTCCTTCTTCCACGACCATATTAGTTTCATTGTTATTCTTTTAGTTTGTATTTCATATTCCTTGTCTCGAAAAAAAAACGAAAAAATAAAAAAATCAGAAAAAATATAGAGAAAAAATTTATTATATTGTTTTAGGTTATATTTTTTTTTATTCATTAAGACCGTGGGAAAAAATAAATCTATAAAGAAGTTTTAAGCAACAAGAATTTGAGGAAAAGAGTTACAAATTGTCGAAGTTTTATGAAGTTCAAGAATTCATCATCTACAGTTGAATCCGAAGCCGAATACGTTTCTATGGGACGTTGTGAGAGTGGTTTTGGTTGTAGATTGGATGAGAAGGTGAGTGAGCATTCACACCCTCACATAGTGGTTGATTTCCTTTCTTAGAGATCATCATCAGAAAAAAAGGTTCTCTCGTCCCACGCTTCTATGGGATAACAAAATACAATTCAGAAGTTTTCTTTTCTTCCCACCATTCAACGTATGCGGGATTTCTATCTTCATTCTTGTCTGCACATATGAGAACCATAAAGTGCGTCTTCTGGGTGTCAATTTCATAAAACCCTATTGGTGAGGTCAAAGTCGAGGCAACATGCTTATTTGATCGCTCTCGAACCTGATTTCTTTCATATGGTTGGTTTTCTCCTATCTCAAGGGTTAAGCATGAGAATAATATTCTTTGATACATCTAACTTCTTATTATTAGAGTGCAGAAACTTTATGTCCTTTTAGCTCCTTGGATACATGTGCCTTGGAATATTTGAGTGTTGGAGTAGGTTTCGTAGGTAAATCTCTTGTAAACCCTCACGAGACTATAACTCGTCCACTAGGGACACCTAGGTATTCAAAGGTTTGTTACACATGCCAAACGTAACAGTATCCTCAACGAAATGGAGTTTGAGCGTTTTTAATTTAGGATTAATTTTATTTTGTTTTGCTCAAGGACTAACAAAATATAAATTTATGGATATTTGATAAGTACGTACGTACGACATTTTACATCCATAACTATATTAACTAGGGATCACTATTTTACTAATATTATTGTTTTAGTCTTTTATAGGAAATACAAGTAAATTCGATCAGTGCATGATTAATTGGCTAAGTTAGAAGCTTAAGTGGCATTTGCAACAAAACAAATTATTTATCTCACGGACAAGTCAGGGTACTAGGTTAACAAATTCTTGTTTGCCAAGCCTGTGACTAGCACAAGTGAAAGTGCAGTAGACGTGGTAGGTTCATCACCACAATTCACTCGAGGCATATTCCAAAGCATCACCATATTTCTTTACTAAACAATTGAAAGCAGCAGTTAGTGTTCTTTTCGAAGAGAATGTCTGAGATTGATTTTAAGTTAAATGAGAAGAACTCATAGAAGAACCGAATCAATGGGTTGGTGACGAGATTGAGATGAAATAATAGATGGGTTCTTGTCTAATTGATTTGAGGGTTAATGATGGAAATGAAGAAAGGGGATCTAAGGCTGTTCAAGAGATGAGTTTTGTGGCCGAAAATGGGTAAGAGAACAGAGATATATTGAGTAATGCGAGAGAGAGAGAGAGAGAGAGGCTGATGGGTCAGAGAAGATATGGGTTTGCTGTTGGATTTGATGGTCGAGCACAAAACAGGGAAGTGTTGGTGCGTTTGTGATTGAAACTGGTGTTGCCGTCGTTGGGTCTGTGAATTTAAAGGTTCAAGGTTCAGGCAAAGCAGGAAGAAGAGATGGTTGTTCAATTCGAGTGTTAATAGAGATAGTGGAGATGTTAACTGATGAATGAATGCCATAGAAGTGTGTTTGCTGTGAATTGAAATGGGTTTGCGATGAATGAATGGTTGAATGATGTAAATGCGTGATTGTTTGCAGGGAAGGAGATGAATTAAGGAATTGGAGAAATCACACAGTAGTCATCTCTGCCTGGTGCCAAAGAATGCACTGAAGGTGTTTGACATATTGCGTAAGAGAATTGCCTGATATAAGAATTATAATGGACCGGAATCAAAGAGTCTTAATTTGGAAGTTGGGTGTGTGTTTGAATTGGGCCTTTGGGAAATCCTTTTGGTCGGTCCTAATTGTACTGTTGGAATACATATCAACAACCTAAATACTCAATATCATACCTCATTCCAAAATAAAAATAGCACTGGTGGAGCTTACCCTCCTCCCCATTGGCTGGTTAGCATAACCGCGTAGTCTCATTGGCTTAGAGCGAAGTTATTCATATCTGTTGAATGAAATTTGGTGTTATACACTCGACGGACGACCCTCATATATTATATTATCTAGCCGCTGGATTGTCGATATCAGGATTTGGACGGTTATAATTTATTTCGTATGTTTACATCGGGTTTACACTTTTTCATGAAATCTCAAACTGTTAAATTTTTGGGTTTATTCGGAACGTTGATATCACGGATTAGTTTTAAAAATAGTATGTTTATCTTTATTTTTTGATTATGTACAAAAATTTGCAAAAAATGCTATACTTATATATAATACTAAAAACTTCGTCTTGCTTGAATTTTTAGAATCGTATAGAAAGAAAATATTAGCGCTATATCATCCTTAATAGAATTTGAAATTAAAAAAGAAAATAAAAAGAGAGAGATTATTTCTGTTCATAGAGCGTGGGATATGCTCGATATTTTTCGTCGTATATTTGTATTGTTCATTCCCTAAAAAACATAATTCATGTGTATCTTTTCATACATGATTTAACTAAAATTAAGGAAACACCAAATTAAAAATTAGCTAAAAATAATAAAATTCTAGATATTTTTAAATATAGATTAATATTATTTAAAAAAATGGTAATTATTTTCAATTTGATGCGGTACGATTGTATTAATTCGAAACTGCCATTTGAACTAAACCAGTGGGTATCATCTTCCCACGCTTCTCCCTATCGTTATTTTCAATCTATACGATCAGTAACCTCTTGCTTAGATTGGATTCCATTCTCATAGGCATATTCCAATCTGTCTTTCATATTTTCTATATCTGATTTTTCTTCTTCAATTTGGATATCTGTTCAATCAGTATTTTTTATTTCTTCCATTTGGATTTTATTTTCTTATTAGGTTATTTTTGGATTTTGCAGTTATTTTGTTGGTGGAGTACATATTCAGCAAACGGCCACCATCCATCTCAGGTAAATCCCATTTTTAGTTGTGTTAGTATTAAGTTGTGATAAGATTCTTTCCCCAATTTTTTGTCTATATAATTAGGCATAAATCAGATATTGATGTTCATGATTTATCTGACATCGTTTCTGACAGCTGTTAGTTGCATTTTTGCGGAGGCACTCATTCAATAAGGAAGAGAAACGAGAGAGATACTCAAAGTTTGAAGGTAACTCAGGGAATTATGGATTAGTATTATTATATTTACAATTCTTTGTTTCTTTTGTTTTTTGGGACCGAGGGTTTGTCATGTTCTTGCATTCCGTAAATGCGATTGTGGAAAAATCCTCATTGTTTTTCTTATTTCCTTCTTAAATATACCACTATGAGTTTGACTGAATTGCTCAAGCATGATGTAATTTCCTGCAGTTGTAACGATAAGGTTGCCAAGTTATCCTTTAACCTTGGAAAACTTTAAGGCTAAGAATAAGAAGATATTTCATTACCTAAAGAAAATAATTACTAAAAGACGATGTTATTGATGGGAGCTCACATATTAAACAAAAGAAATCAAGGGATGTACGACGGGAGCTCACAGATTGACCAAAAAACGATGTATGTGATGCACAGGATTGTACGAATAATCTCAAAATTTATTATTTGTTGTGTAAAAAACGATAGATGGGTCAAGTAACATGATAACCACTTTTTAATAGGATAAAGCAGATTCAATTGGAGTAGATTGGTGCATATAAGGATATTTTGATATTTTCTGATCAATGATTCAATGTTCTGTCTTTTTATCTTTCTATTTTAACCAATGTATTGCTGACCATTAATGCCATGTATTGATTCCAGGAACTTCCGTTTGATGCATCTCATATTGCGGATATGCAGGATGTTGAAAGGCTTCTGATATGAGAGTAGGATCTTCTACGCATGGTAATATCCTCCCGTGGTTAGAGCAATGTCCTTTGAAATCCCTCTAACTGCACTTGATTTGCCAATCGTAAAAAGATATGTGAGTTCAACCACTAGATTTTTTATTTATTCTTTTAGATGCCTCGGACTAAAATAATTTAACGGTATTAATTCGACTGTAGTGCTTGCTGTAAGGTGGTTTTATATTCTTTAGATGATGAATGACATTGTATCCTGTCTCTCCCTGGCTACCAGCTATATCATGTGTTGGTCTCATTGGCCAACTAATTTAAGTTTCATGTTTATCTCTTTGATTTCCTATTCTGTTTTTTGAACTAATGAAAACTTTAATCTTGCTCACATCACTTTTCTGATATTTTTTACACCATTGTGCATTCCATTGTGGGTGATTAAATAATTATGTTTTCTTCAATAGATACAGAAATGTATTTTGGATTCGATCACAGGTTTCAATCTCCACTGTTGTTATTTGTAAAGAAATGTATTTCAGATTCAATTACATGGCATGAACTTGCGCAACACAAATTCCCTCAGTAAGTGTTGCACGAAGGTGTGATTCTCCTTAGAGTGGTTAGTATGTACGTGTACGTGTACTTGTAGTGGTTTTATAGTTTATGTTAGGCACATTAACTTCTTTTTTATTACTTTTGGTTATGTTTGGCTCGCAGAAACATTTCTACGAATTGTCTTCAGTAAGTAGATCCACATCCACACATGGACGTAGTTCGATAACTTTTTTAGTAAGTCTCATTTGGCGAATGCGTTTTTCCTATTATTTCTAAAATCTTTTGTCACCATGGTTATAAGATCAACATGTAAACTACCGTTTGTTGAACACTTCATGTGTCTATCAATTTGACATTTTTGTTTTGCTCTCTTCAGAGCTCTATCTTACTTGATGGTTTTAAATTGATTTTACGTATGTCTTTTATGTTTTAGATCATTCAGTTTTGTTGCCGGTGCATCCGTTTTGTATTCACTTAAGAATGCTTTTAGAAAAATTGATAAGTGCAAGTAAGTTTATTATTATATTACACTTTCCAGATACTTGAATGGGTTTCAGTTTGATTGTCTAATTGAAAATTGCAAACTTACTAATTTGACACAATATTTTCTCCCATCTTGGAAATAATTAGTTGCACAGTTTGTGATCATTATGTTGTGTTTTCACATCATTATTTCTGAAAATCATAACAATGTGGGTTTCTGCAGACTATGACATGGATTTTGGATGAGAATTCGGAAATTTCAAGGTTACTCTCCCTCTGTATTTTTTAGAGGAAATCCAATTATAAGTACTTATTCAGATCTTAAATAATAGAACTAACACCTTTTTTTCATTCTTTGGATCAAGTTGCATTTTTTTCATTCTTTGGTCGAAACAGATCTTAAATAATAAAACTAACAACTTTATTTAATTCTTTGGTTTTTTCTTATTATTTCTTAGTAAAACAATTTGATGGAGTGCAGTGTGAATGGGATTTCAACGGCCTAGAAGGTGTTATTGTTTCTTATTGTTTTATTGTGGTAGTGACCACAACAAAACAATATTGACTGAAATTTACTCTTTAGGGTTTTGTATATATTGTCAGGGTAATACAACATTGATAATTCCTTAATGTTGACAGATGTTTAAAAGCAACTGAGTGTCATCTACGAGGTTGGGTATATCACGACTTGAAACCCAAGGTACATTCAGAGTAGATTAGACGGATCCAACATTTTATAAGCCAGGAAGTCCGGGTAATCGGGTAATATTTTTTCGTTAACTTCAACATATTATAAGCTAAGAAACACTTTTCCGTACTGTCAAGTCTAATGTAGTTAACAACCTTATCAGAGACAAGCATGAGGATAGGGTCTTTTGAATATGAGAAATGATCTGATCCCAATATTTTTGTAACTGTATGTTCGAGTGATGAAGCATATGTTGATGGTGAATCAACAAATAAAAGTGATGGGTATGACATCTAAACTTTGCGCAGTATGCAAAACAATTGGAAAGAAGGGGAAAAAGAATAGTGTTTCCCTCGGCATTGTAGATTTTGGTGGAGATGGGATGAGAAGCCAGAAAAACTTGAAGCTCTCATTCAATTGTTGACAAGACCCTATATGGCTGTATCTGATTTTTGCATTTCAGTTGATTCATGCAGCCCTTCAGATGTTTATGGTGGAAAGTTGGTAAAATTGAAGTATTGGGTAATTAGTTTTTTATGTCATCCATCCTTGCTTCGGCATGGTTTATTTTATGTTGAGTTAATGTTGTTCACCTATGATAGACTTTCTGTTTAGAAAATTTAATAGAATGCATCGTGAATGGGGATGCGGTGGCCTAGGAGGTACTGTTGTTTCTTATTGTTTATCGTGGTAATGATCATGTTTGGATTTTTCGTTTAAAGTTTGTTTGTGTTTTTCTGGTTATGAGGATTTCTGGATTGGATAGTGAACATTGGGCTGATGGAGTATTAGCTACAGTTAAAAGGCCATGCCTTTTTCATTACTTCAACGTCTTCGCGTGCAGGGCCATCCAGGTGCTGGTATATATTTGTTTCATATAATCAAGGAGGTTCAGTGAACTGGGATCATTATATGAGGAAAACTGATAACAACCTTTGGTGGCTATACAGAGTTGGATATTGTTTGTCCTTAAACATCTTTAGGACGTGTTTTTTGTTTCAGATCAATTGTTTTTATTGTTTAGCCAATTTTCTATGTTTTTTGGGTGTGCTGGGGTTCAAAATCTTTGTAGTTCCAGGCTATTGGATTGATGTATTGAGTTTACTTCTTTCGCATATATTACGCGGCTTATATGTTTCATTGGTGGTTGACTAGATCAGTGAGGGTGGTTGCGGTGTAAGATAACTATCTTCTGTCTGACTTTTTTTTATTTGTTTCAATAACATAGCATTCGTACCAATTGCAATGTATTACTTAAATAAGTGAATTTGATTTCATTAACTAATGGCTTTTGTACCAATTGAACTGAAGTATTATTCGACTCCTAGGTTACTTGGGTGCACCTACTCGGGATTAACATTGAAGGAGATATTGTTCTTAAAAATGTACACTATATTGGTTTCTTTTTGGTGTGCCTGTTTTATACTTCCAATAGTGATTTTGCATTCCAGTGTACTTAATTATGTGAATTTCGTTTCCACGGATTAGTTTTATGTGTAACTGAGATTCTGTAAGTTCTTAATTGTATTTTAGAAACTGTTGGTGATATTGCACTCGTGCTAGGATACCAAAGGAGGAGAAGAGTAAGGGAGCATGAAGCATAAGTTACTTGGTGGTGGGTCAAGAGGTGGTTCATTTATTTTTTAGTTATATATTTCCACTGCTCATATCAGAGGTAATGGTGAGCGAGACTCAAATTAGGATTGGGTTTTCTAGACCACACATTTTATTTGTCACATTGATTGTGTAAAACTTATTCGTTCATTTGGTAAACTGGAACTAACTGTTATATTTGCTCATCTATTCTGGTGCAATCCTTTAAAATTCCTTAAAGATAGCACAAGATAGGTAGCTCCAGAGATTCATCCTCATTAGCTTTAGAAGCCACATTAAAGTGATAGATTTCACGGTAATGGGTTGCTTTGACAGTAGCTAGGCCATCCACCTAAAACTTGACAAGATCAAAAATGAGTAGCCAACTGGGGTATGTTATTTTAGGTGATCAGACTACATTATATGCAAGTATGTTTCAGTAAGATTAAATTTATAGAAAACCATGATATTTTGCTAATTTTACATGCTAATGAAATAAGTTTCTATCATATCACTCTTCAGTAAAATTATTATAAATTTCTATCTGGTGTATATGATCTAGGTGATAAAATTATGAGTTTATGAAGCTTTTCATGTTCCTCCGACAGATTTTGGAAAAAAGATTATTACGAAGATACACTTCTCTAAGGACGTGTAGAATTATTAATGGGCGGTTCTTTTCTAATATTGCAAAGTAAAATACATAGGATCGGTAAAGAAGTTCATTAAGGAAAACCGAAGATTGAAGCTCGCAGCAATATATCAAAGTTCAGGCTTCACAAATTTAGGATATATGAAATTAATATAAGTTAGTTGATGTGGCTTAATTTAAGCTGCATTTTTAGGTTTAATTTCTGATTATAAAAGCACATTCAATTTTTAAAAATTATAAAACAATAACTAACATTCTCGTACCCTTTAGATGGGGGCTATAACTCCACGCTGGAAGTTAAAAGGCCATAAATGCTTCATTTAGTTCCTTTCTCAAAATTATATCTGCAATGTACTAAGAGTTCCACACTGATGTTTAAAATTAAGTGTGAAATCATAAACAAATATGGGTTCTCAGTTCAAAAATTACTCAAAATAAATGGCCATAAGGCCCATTTCACAACCTTTCCAAGACCAAAATTAGGTATAAAACTCAAAATAATATGGTTACGTCATTCTCAACTTAACATCTTTTTATATAGTGATAACGGTATATAACCATTTATCGGTTGCTCTAAAAAATAATCAAAATTTATCCCTTTTTAATTTTTTTTTACATGAACTCTGATACACTGAAATGTTAGATAAATGAAAATCTCATCAACCTTTTGGGACATTAAGTAAATTTTTTTATACTTATTTGCTAATTAATACATTTAAATATTTGATAAAAAATAACCATAACCATAACTGTGAATATTCCACTGATTTGTTACCGTAAAAAACCTACAATTATTTCATGAGTAACCATTATTCAATCAAAATCATTCACCCTATAATGCACGACAACATCTTACAATTCACGGGTAACCATAAACTAATTCAATAGAATCCTACCTATAATACAGGGGCACCCAATTCTCATCATATAACATACGCCATCATCATACAATTCATGGGTAATTAAACATATATTCGCTTAAAATTATTCACTTTATAATGCACGTGATCATCCTATAATTCATGGGTACCCATAAACTAACTCAATTAAATCAGGGTTAAGTATAAACCTATAATACATGAAATACATGCATGAGTACCCAACTCTAATAAACGGGATCGTCATATAATTCAAGGGTAAACATATATTCACTCGAAATCCTCCACCCTATAATACACGATATCATCTTATAATTTACCGGTATCCATGAACTAACTCACTGAAATTAAGCTTAAGTATCTACCTATAGTACACGTACACCCAGTTAACTCCCACTCTATCTAATAATACATAAATCAAAGTGTGGAAACAACATATATTCCAGACAAAGAAAAACTCCAGACACCACCTAAGAGAAACATGGTAATAAAAGAAAGTACGAGAGTGTAGAAAGCGATAACAACATGTCTCCATTGGTCGGACTGGATGAAAAAGATGAATTGAAAACCTAATGCGGTGGCTCAAAGTAGAACAAATTGACAATGATGACAACATGGCTCCATTAGTCAAAATAGATGAGTATGGTAATTAAGTGGAGGATGAAGTTCAAAACCTTAACGAAGTGACTAACAGAACAGGACAAAGTGGTGTAGATGGAGATTATAACAGAGAAAGGGTGGAGCTTACAGACGGATGAAAATATTTGATGAACATATTATTTTCATTATTCTTAGAAAAAATTAGCACTTTAGCTCAAGCAGAAATAAGAAATACTAACAATTTTCATCGTATCTGATACACAGTAGAGGCCAATTATATTAACATCTTAAATGTATTTTTATTTTTATTACAATCTATTTTTATTGGAAAATTATATAAAAAGAAGTGTTTATTTTCAAATGTGATTTCTTTAAGTTGATTTCTTAATCTCCAACACTTTAAACGATAATTGATGAATTTGTTTCCTGCTAATTTGTTAAATGATAATTGGTGCTTTGATTATACATCGTAGTTTTTAATTGGAACTCCTTTTGGGCCAGGTGCAAGGTGAAGCCCCGCCTCATTAAATGGAAGCCAATTCTCATAGTGGTTATAACAAAAATCGTGATTATGTATATATTCACAAAAAGTCATTTGACATATCGTGTATGGGATCATCTTAAAATCCATGGGTACCTATAAAATCAATAAATCAAGTTCCACCATCTATCTAAATAACAAGTTGAAAATCTTTAGGTCAACTCTCACATATAATGCATGAGATTATCATATAATTCATGGGCGCACATATATTAACTCAAAATCATTTATCCTGTAAATTAATGCACATTATCATCATACAATTCAGTAGAGATATTTTAAATAATTAAATGAGAGATGTATTTAAATTGCAGCAAAACCAGTAGAGTATCTAGAAGAAAAATTAAATGCAATTGGAAAATCAACGATCTTAAGAATCATACTTGAAGAGAGTAACTTCTCTGTGAAATTCTATATGCACATATAGTTTTTGACTATGATTGTGCTCTGGAAGAAGCATATCTACTGTATGTATAAAAAAAAAGTAACAACATGTCAACGTTATTTTAGAAATAACAGTGTAAACGATGATAAAGTATATTTTCTTAGCATATTCAGTTTCGTGGTCTCAGTCTTCAAGACATGCATGACAGAGGGCTTTGTTGCAAATACAATGTGAAGCAATGTATGAAATATAAGTTGCAAAGAAATAATCCTTTAGAGTATAATTTATGATTCAATAATTAACAATCCTTTTAATATTTTTTTCCATTTTGTCTTTACTTGAATTGTGATATTTTGAAGGGAAAAAATTATTTGTTGATGGGTATGGATACCATGTGCAGCACCATGGCCCTAAATGAATTTTATTTGTTATTGACGCACTAAGTTTCTGGCGTTTGATCTTATTAATTAGATATCTGACTATGATTTCCAATTCCATATGTTCATTTATTAACGAGAAAGGATGGGATACACGCCTGTAAATTTAATCACATGCGGACCTACCACTGCTAACTGATTTGGATTAGTCTTTGTATATCTGATTTTTAGTTCGGCAGTGGTGCGAGTAATTAGGTATATGACTACTCACCCATTTTTAGTTAGACCATATCAGCATCACCAACTATATTGTCTTTGAGGGTCATACTAAACAACAAAGCGCAAGAGGTATGCCCATTTGAATTTTAAGCTTGACTGCCTTGTTGTGCAGGAATTAGACTGATTTTTCGTATGCGTTAAATGTTTTTGTCAAGGGTAATGAACATATCTCGCTTTTAAGTTTTCTTGAATTTGGAATTATTGGTCAACTAAACTTCTGACACATGAACTTGCATAGAAAACCACAACATATAACAAATTAGTAGGTGGAAAATTCAGGAAAAATTGATACAAACAACGAATCTTGGTAGCAGGAAGTATATGTCAGTAAATGAACTAATTCTTTCCGGAATTGCAAACCAAACAAAAGAAGAATTAATGTTTGAAAATCGTACAACACTCAACGAAGCACTAAAAATGTTACATAATAAATAAAATAATATAGTGAGATATGAAAAAAACAAATAAATAATATTTTGCTGTAATTTTTTTTATAAACTAATTGCATGCAATATAGGGCGCAACCTTTATAATTAAAGGAGTAATATTTGGAATTCAGCAAGTATCTCAGTGGTACTACATGGCATGTGTAGGATGCAAAGAAAAACATGTGTACATGCAAGGCAAGCATGGTGCAATAGATGTGTGGTCATAGTGAATGCACCGATGCCACAATAACAAATAGAGAGTTTAGATGATAGAAATCAGCTGTTTTTTTTATTGCGTGTTATAAAAAATGACGTTATAAAAATAACATATACTCTGTGACAGCTACATACTCCAACTAATAGTACACGATCATCACAATAGTGGTATGGTCACAATGATTGTAAAAATGACTGAAATGATTGTAGATAACATTAGAGTAACAAAAATAATGGTATTACCAACGATGGATGTAAAGGTAAATGCTAACGTTTTAAATAAACCCAATTTACAAAAACAAGTACAACCTCTTAAAGAATATGTTTGATTTGCAGGAAAACCAAACAGATTGTGTAGAATAAATATTACTTGCATTGGGGAATCACTGGTCTTTAGATTCGTACTTGAAGAAAATAGCTTCATTTATCTAATTCTGACGACACACATGACGTAGTTGATTATAATAGTGATTTCGTAGGAGTATATCTATTAAACAAGACCGATAGGGTAACTACATGATGTTTTAAAGTAAAAATTTAATGTAAAATTGAATCACCCAATAAACATAAATATTGTGCAGGATATAAACACAGAAAAAGAACAGTCAATGAGTCCATATAGATCTTCAACACAAAGTCTCCACAAAAAGCAAAGTGGGGATGCAATATTTATTCCTGATAGAAACTAACTCTAAACACAATCTAAAAAAGACCCGGTAAACAAAAGAAAACACGAGAGTATAGAGAGCGACGGTGACATGCCACAATTGATTGTGTTGGATGAACATGATATTGAAATCGATAAAATTATAGAGAGGGATCCTGATATGCCACCATTGGTTGAGACTGATGAAGAATGAAATGAAGTATATACTTATATATGAATATTTATTATAGATATGTTCTCTTTTATTAGTGTGACCATTACTACGATTAAATTTTGAACCCCGATTATTAGATAATTTGCTGAAAAATATGTTGAAATATAGTTGGTGCGGGGCAAAGCCCTGCTACACCAAATCAATAATTCCCAACGAGGAAAAACAATGATCTTCAGGATTATACTCCAAGAAAGGAACTTAGTGTATCAAAGTCTATGTGAACATGAAATTTTTGCTTACGATTCTGATTTAGAAAAAATATATCTACTAAAAAAAAAAAAGAAGGTAACAACATGTTAGCACTATCTCATCTCATAAATAACAATATAAATAGTAACCCATAACTACAAGTTAGCACTATCTTATCTCATCTGATGTAAAAAATATACTTAAATATATGCAGGATATAAATACATGTGAAGAGAAAAGTACATTTGTTCTTAACAAAGAGAAACTGAATACACCATCCAAGAAAGACCTCAAGAGAAAGCACAAGAGTATATAGGGCGACGATGAACATGATGGTGAATTGGATGAAAGGGATCCTGACATGCCACCGTTGGTCAAAATAGATGAAGATGTCAATGAAGTGTTTCCTTATGAATAGGGATTACATATTGGCGAAAATATTAACTTTTAGTCGATGAGATTTCAATCAAGTTTAATACTTAGTAAATAGAGTTTAAACTACTTTATTTTTGAGATTACTTTATAATCTATTTATTTTCATTTTTTTCCAGAATTGATTATTCTTTCTTAGATTGCGTGAAATTAATTTTCAAACCCATGTGAGATCTTAGATTATAATAATAGTATTACATTTGATTATTCAAAAAAAATTAATTACATGGTTTTTATTGTAAGTTTAATCTGTTGGATATTAATCTATTATGATAGCTTATTATAACTCTCACTAGGACGGGTGCGTGGCGAAGCCCCGCCTCAATGGACATGAACCAACGACGTAAAAAATTCTATCATCCTCAGTGTGTAGCACGGGTTAAAAACTAGTACACATTTAAGTACGCTGGGGGAACAGAGACTTTTTACCCGCCTGTCTATAGGGAAAACTTAGGATTTAGTTTTGTTTTCCAAAATAGTTAATTAAATTCTTTAATAATTTCTATGGCTTTTGAGAAAGTCATGTCTAGCTAAATCTTTTGTTAGGGTGAGGATGAACTTATTGTATTATTTTTCTTTTGTTTCAAAACTAGGGTTTTCAATTACTAAAAATTAATGTTACTGTTTTGTCTCTCTTTCAATGTTTTATCTTTCTCGATATTTTTCATGTTCTATGCCAAGTATAGTTCATTGTTTGATTAGTAGAAGAACTTGTTGAAACCTCGTCTTAAATCGATTTATGAATATTCTTTGACTATTTATGCCACATATACTTAGTGCTTTGAAATTCTACTTTAGGTTGAGATCATACAATTCTTTTTGATAATTCTTGTTTACAATTCTTAAACGAAATATCTTTCGTGTACGAGTAGCTAGATTTTCTACTTTGCATGATTTAAAATCGATACCCTTTGTCATGAACGCAAGTGAACCCTAATCTACAACAAATTCCCGAAACCTTAACACTTTCACATTTTTGATTTCAATCTTCTCTAAATTGCCTTAATTCATTTATTAGCAAAATTCTTTATCACAAAAATCAGCAAAATATCATTATTAATTTTCCTTGACTTGAAAGTTACTCCTATTAGTTAGTAGAAGTGATTCACACTCCTCGTGGGAATGAACCATATTTGTTATTGTTTACATCTTTCGACATTGTGCGCTTGCGGTAAATCAAAGTCGGTTTTCCGACGCATCATTACCATGACTTGATGTTGAGGGAGGGGGTTCTCGTTAATCGTTTGACTTTCCATCTCAATTCCCCTGCGTTCCTCTTCCGATTGAAGATGCTTCGTAGGGAAAAAAATTCTCGCATCGGGTGATCCACTCGTCGATGGTAATGGCAATATCTGACATTATTCTTGTCGACTTTGTTAATATCCATCACCAGAGGTGGCAGGTTATCTCATGATTTTCTTCTCATTGATCGAGCAACCCGATGATCTGTTCTCGGCTATAGGGAATGGGCGGAAGTCGGTTCAGGTCCGTTCTTGGTCCCTTTGTTTCTCCGCCCCATGTTGTAAGGATGAAACATGGGTGGTCTTCTTGCGCATTGGTTAGTCATCGCGCGGCTGTTGAATGCTGGTGCCGATGCTGAGTTGTCTGAGTGTTTCCAAGTGTGATCCATGTTTCCCAGGTTCAAAACATCTGCGCAATCCGCTATTCTTACAGCTACTTTTTCTAAATCCACGAATGTCTGAAACTTGAAATTTGCTAATTCCATTTAAACACGGGTATCATTCCTCGTATGTAAATTTCCACCAAAGTGTCTTCCTTGTTATCTTCGTGGCACTCAAGAGAGAGGTTCCGAAATCGAGTGATAAATTTCCCGATTTATTCGCCAACTCTTTGGTTACATCTGTTGTGATTGATCATTGTGACTTTCTTTTTTTCTGAGTAAAACTTCCTAAAAAACAACATGCTCATTGTCGCCCACGAGTCAATGCTTTCGGGCTTCAGATTATTGTACCAGGTAAAAGTCGTATCTGACAGTGATTTTGGAAATTCTCTTAGGCATAAGTTTCCATCAGTTGAGTACGCATTCACTATTGACAGGAATCGGCTGAGGTGCTCGCGCATATTAGCCTTTCTATCGTAAATTTTAAATTTTGGGGACGTGTACTCTTCTGGATACTGATATTCAGCTACCTCTGTCGAGTATGGGGTGTTCATACAGTCATAGCTATAATGTTTAAACACTCGGTAGTTTTCCTCTAGGTACTCGGCGATCACTTCCTACAGATCCCGCGTAATGACCCCTCTTTATTGATTATATTTTTTGCTTCCTCCTTAACTGTTCCTCTCTCTTCTCCTTCCGCTTTCCTTATAAGCTTCCGAAGTTCCTGCTGGCACCGATTGTGTCCTTCCATTTCTGTTTACATGTCTTGCAAGGTTTGCTTCTGACGTACCGTGTCTTTTCCCCCTGTTGTTTGTTTTTGTCGATTATCACGTCTGACTTTTCTATTTGGGTTGTTTGTACGATCGAGGTGTTGACGATGGCCCTGATTATTGGTTCCTCGTCATTTCCATCTTCTATTATTACTTCGTCGTTGGTTGGCTGGTTAGCTGGGACTGTCGGGGCGGTAGTTCCTGAGTGCATCTTGCTGGACTAATGACGAGTCTCCCACTGTGGTCGCCAAATATTTTAGGGTAAATTGGCAAAAGGGAGATTAATCCTAGTCACAACAAGGACTACACCTTTCCTTATTAGGTAAGAGAGAGAATGTCCTTTTTTTGGTATTATCCTTTCTCCTTTTATAGACTTTCCCTTTTTTCCTTAATCTGACATATGTCCCTTTAAACCTCCTGATATTACTAAAGAGATATATTCTCGTTTTTACCCTTAATTTCTCCTTTTATTCCCCCTATATCCTAATATTTTTATGGATATTTTTCCAAGGCCTTGGGATTAGTCCCCAAGTTCCTATGTAACCATGGGCCTAAGGTCTTTTAGTAGAGATAAATCCCCTTATCCCTAAGTGGTTATTGTTTAGGTATCAACAACTATCAAAGCTCCTAGATAGATTCCCCACTGGTACAAAGCATCTTGAACTTGTTCTAAGTGCAATAATTCCAAGGATGAATTCCTTGAAATTGTTTTATATATAAACATCAATACATAAAATCCTATTGAGCAATATTGACCTTTCATTGTCTGATAAGTGCTTAATTTACATATTTTTAGTGTCAATTCCATATTTGTTTTAGTTAGATTTCTTGCATATTACCTTGTACTACGTTTTTTTTTTTCTATCTTATGTCCCATATTAGGTGAATTATCTCAAGAAAAGTGGAAATGGCTACAAAGAGCCACGTGTACCGTTCTCTCCAACTTCCTTTATCCACTCCAGTATACTCTTTTCTTTCTCGTACCACCTTCACAGCACGTCTACAACAACCCTGATCTCCACATCCGCCAACAAACAAAACTCTCTCAAATACGGTTGTTTTAGCCACTTATATATTGAAGCTTTTCAGCGTATGACTTCTCTTATGGTATCTTCTAAAATTGCAGATTTAAGCCAATATGATTCCTCCCGTAGAACTTGTGTTATTCATATAAAATAATGGCTTCGCAACTGTAGACTTGCTACACCAGAACTGTGGTGTGTTTATCATTGGTCACAGACAATTACAGTGCCGACCCTTTGGTACGCAATGTTAGTACTAGAGAAGGAAAGCTTGGATAGAGAGCCCGCAAATTAAGCCAATCCATAATCCCTTTGCATAAAATGCAAAATTAAACACAAAAAAAATTATAGGCATGCTGACAATAAAGAAAGCTCCCAAACTATCCATTTAACCAATTTCCTTGTAATGTCGGGTTTAAGAATATAACCTATAAAAATACAAAAAAACTAAAATTGTACAAAAACAATAACAAGAAAATATAGATAAGGCGGCAAAAGTGTATAAAGTAAGTGTTTATCAACAGTCTACTCTTCTACTCTTCCACTCTTCTATAACTACCACCACTTACGAGATCAATGTGTTCCTGCTACTACTATAAATAAGCTACTTAGCATATTCACAAAGATATCTAAAACTTATGCAAACAAGTCTAGTATTTTACACAGTAGTTCAACAACTCCACACTGAAAACATATCACACTCTGATCTCAATACTTTCTCTGTTTCTCTCTTTAGGATCAACCCTTCTCCACTTTTTATGACCTAAGAAAGGCTTGAACGATTATTTCTTGGTTTAAGCGAGTCTTGTATGATTTTGATCTCTCGTACTTATACAAGCTTCAGCTTACGCTCTCCACTTTACACTTTGTTGTTTTTACCCTAAAACAAAGGCCAAATTTGACTTAGTGTTCAGAAAACTACTACTAGTGCTTTCTGATATTGCTAACGCTATTGCTCAACAATAATATCCTGCAGGGAATCAAATCAAAGTATAAAAAAGCTATCCAAATTTATTGTCCCATAATTATCACAACAACCTCCAAGGAATAGACAATGAAAAACTCACCTTTAAACTTGTAGTCTTATTTTCAATCCTAATAGTAGTTTACAACAAACTTATGGCTTAACAAACATTTGTAGCAATTGTGGCCACCCTCAGCTGTGGAGGGGCCATAATCTATCTTTTTTTATTTTCAGCATTATCTAGTTTCCTTGACAATTTGGCGAAAATATTATATACTCCTGGTTTTCTTATAAAGTTTTCCACCATAATGTATTGTAAAAATACTGATTCACGGGTGTTCAACCGGGATCCACCGTGAGACCGCGAACGAGTCCTTAAAAGGTTTGCTATTACCAGATGAAGGGTTTTTGGTGCCATGTCATTGGGGAAGAACGCGGAGAAGAAAACGGTTATGCATCAGCTTCGACAATTTGGTTACTCTGCAGTCTGCAAGTTAACAAAGGGGAAATTTGCTAGATGGTCCAAAAAACCGACCGTGTTAACCATTAGTCCACCCGGGAAACCCACTTTAACCGTAAGTCCAAAAACCATTTGAAAACTCCCAATTACAATTCTGCCCATCACGTGTACTGATCCCACGTCCTCCAACTCCTCCACCTCCTACACTACTCGGATTCTTAACGGAAAAAATAGTTTCATTTACTCCTACACTACTCGGATTCTAAAAGTTGTTAACCCTGTTAGAGAAACAACTTCTCTCTCTGTTTTTTCCATTAAAACGAAAAAACCTAAACGAAAATACAAAAAAATAGATCCATATACCAAAAATTCAACAAAAAAAACGAAATCGAATACAAAAAATTCATCAACAAAAACAGATCTAAAATACCAAAAATTCATCAACGAAAAACAAAATCGAAATCAAAATCATCAACAAAAACGTATCTTTTTTCATATCATGCTCCTTCACCAAAACTGAAGAAATCAATTAGTAGAAGAAGAAAATAATATTCTTGCACCACCAACAAAAGAGAAGAAGAAAAGAAGTATTAGAAGAACAAAAGAAGAAGAATATCTCTATTAGTCGCCAAAAACAGTACATATTGATCATTTAGTACATATTGGTATGTACTGAACGAAAATAGGTATTGAAAGAAAAAAATACATGATCTCACAGTACATATTGATCCAACAGTACATATTGATATGTACTGAAGGAAAATATGTATCGAAGGAAAAAAATATATGATTCCACAGTACATATTGGTCCAACAGTACATATTGATATGTGTGAAGGAAAATATGTACCGAAGGAAATAGAGTAGATGATCCGACAGTACATATTGATCCAACTGTATATATTGATATGTACTAAAGAAAATATATACTGAAGGAAAAAGTATATGATCCCACAATACATATTTTCCTTCGTACATAGTGATATGCACCGAAGAAAAGTATGTACCAAAGAAAAAAAAGTATAATCCCACAGTACATATTGAAAATAACAACCTTTAATCAAAAAAAATAAAAATACAACTAACTCGAAACAAAAAAGAGGAGTAATCATCACTTTAATCGACTAAAACATATCGCATGAATAGACAACCTTCATCTTCCAACATTGAATATCAAATCAAGATGAAGAAGATTAAAAAGTTTAAACAAAACCCAAAAATTAATGAATTTGTATCTTCTTCTTCTCTATATTTTGTATATTCTCGAATCTTCTTCTTCTTCACAAAAATCGTCTTCTTCTCCTTCTTACAGATCTGAAATTGAAAACTAGGTCTAAGAAAATCAAAAGTTGTTTGCTTCCGAGTAATTGTATATGAATATGAAGATTACGTCTCGCTGAATACAAATCTATAATCAGTTTAAAGACCTAAAACACATATAGAGATCGATCAAAAATCTAAGAAGATAACTCACTGTTTCTCTCTCTGTTTATAACGAAGGTTGTAGACAAAAGGATAATTTTGGTATTTATAGAAACGTATTATTAAGACCCACACGTGAATTGGACGAGCAACTCACAAAATTAGTCCAAAAACTTATTTTTAGGCTAGGGGTTAAACCGGATTAAATGGATGGATTAGGGAGTAAACGGGTCTTGAATCTAAAATTAACTAGTAATTCCTAGTTAACACAGACCCTTCTAGTATTTTGGCCAGATGCTAGTCTTGCTCTTCCAAAAAATTGTACCATACAAAGACTCTAACAAGTAGCATCACGTGTAGGGCTGCACAAAACCGACCCAACCCGCCAACCCGACCCGCACCCGCCCAAAATAACCCGGCCCGCACCCGGCCCGCCGATGAACGGGTTGGGTGCGGGTGATTTTTCTTAAACCCGACTTCTGGCGGGTCGAGTGCGGGTGATAGCTCCTCTCACCCGACCCGACCCGCCCACCCGCCATTCACTTTTAACAAAACAGAGAATCGAATCACAAACAGAAACCAAACTTCATCTTCTTCAGTTCTTCTCTTCTCTATACTCTGGTTCCATTCTTCTTCTTTTCTTACAGAGCAGTAGAGCACCGTCACACCGCCACCACCACCACCGTGAACCCAAGTTCCCCAACTGCATCATCAGTTCATCACCACCATCAGACATCAGTTCAATCTCTTACAGGTAAGTACTGTTTCTTTTTGCCCTAATTGTAATTAATGTGTTTATTACATGATTTAGTAGCAATTGAAATTTGGGTTTTATCAGTTTTGAGTGTTTCTAAATCTGTGATAGGGTTTTACTAGTTTTGATTGAGTGTTTGTAAATCAATTTTAGAACTAGGGTTCTTCAAGTTAAAATTTGGGGATTTTTCATTAGTGTATTAAATTGATGATGTTGATAACGAGATTATCATTAGTGTTCCCTGTTAATTAGTATTCCCTGTTATATTGCACAACTTAACTTAATATTAGTGTTCCCTGTTCATTAGTGTTCCCTGTTCATCGTAGCATTTAGTTTTATAAATTTGGGTTTCATGCTTCATTGAATATGTAACTGATTTGAATCTGAATCCATTGATATTTACTGACATCTTTTAGGCTCGTCACACTTTTTTGTTTGAAATTAGGGTCTGAATTTGTTAGGTAAGTTTAATCTTTGGAATCCTCTGGATTTGGTGCAAATTTGATATACGTAAAGATGTCCTGTTTATGAGATTTAATCTGAGTTTCTTATCATTGGATGACAGCATGTGCTTGTTATAGAGAATTAAACTCAGAACCTAGATTATTAGGTGGACTGGATTTAGTGTAGAATTTGATGAAATGTCTCAAAGTAAAATGTAATTACATGGTAATCTTTAGTACTTTTAGTGATGGGTTTGGTTTACCACTAGCATATAAAAACCTAACAAATTTCTCCAAATCAAATGTTTGTTTGGACCTTGCTATGGTATGATTTGGATAAATTGTAGTACGAGTGTGACTTCTTCAGACTATGATCCTTACATCAAGTGCAGTTTCAGTCAATTGTTAGACCAGAAAATGTTATCCAGTAAAGAAAAAGTGGTCATGGATAGACTTGTAGAAAATATCTTGTTGGCGATGGTTCTGATGATATTTGTATTTTAGAGATTATCAAGGTTCTTCTATTTTGCATGCTGCATCTAGTAGAAGTTAAATTCGGGTGATAAACCCTTCATTTTCATAGTTTTGTTTCTATTGTCATGAAAATTATGATTAATTTAATTTGTATAATCAGTCAATGCTTGGACTCTTAAGGGTCTCAAATCTGTGTTTAAACCAAACTGTCCCTTGCGAACTTGAAATTCAGATGCTGATTCTTAATGCAATTTATTTTTGTGACTTCATTTGCAAATTATTTTGTTTATTTTTTTAAGCAAGGGAAGCCATATAACACATTTGTTGCCAGTACTACAGTTAAATTTGAATGGCGTCAATTTGTATTAATATCGATTTGAGTTTCAGTATCAGATGCTAAAAACCATTTTGCTGGTAGTATGGTAATGAACAAATAAATGTAGCCATTCATTTAGAGACCACTAGGATTATGACATGTATCTAATTTTTGGATAACTAGAACTAGAAGTAGGGGTAAATTCTATGTAAAATTTGTGAGTAGGGGTAAAGTCAAAATGTAATTAAAGATGTACTACAGTCAATTTGCATGATTATCTGGGCGGGTGACCCGCACCCGCCCGACCCGACCCGCCATCTGGGCGGGTTAGATCCGACCCGACCCGCGGCGGGTCGGGTGCGGGTGATGAAAATAAAAACCAGTTAGAGGCGGGTCGGGTGCGGGTGAGGCCAAACCCGACCCGACCCACCCGTTGTGCAGCCCTAATCACGTGTATCAATGCTTCTGAAATAGTTGGATTTTAAGTATGAAGTTTATTTTGGTTTCCCAGTTTAATTGTTAGGTTTGAAATGGAGCGTAAGAACCAGAGACCTAGAGCAGTGTTCATGGCTTTTGGAACCAAAGGCGACGTCTACCCCATCGCTGTATCCTCTCTCTCTTTCTCTCCATTAACCAACGTTTGATATTGAATTTGTTTTCTCTCTCTTTCTCTCCATTAACCAACGTTTGCTATTGAATTTGTTCTTACAGGCCATTGCAGCAGCTTTTGCTTCTGAGCAACCCCATTATCATGCGATTTTAATCACTCATTCAGCTCACCAGGTTCATTATTCGAATACCCATTTCTCTGTTTTGTCAAATGGCAAGTAAAAGAAAGAAACAAATTAGATAAAATCCACCCCCTAGTTATTTGGATCTAAGGATAGATGAACTGTAATTAATTTAGGGTAATAACTAAAGGTTTTTACTTTGATGATTATCTTGCAGAATTTCATTGATAACTTGGAAGACCAAAATGTCTCCTTTTATCCAATTACAACACCACCTGTACTTTCTATTCTTCACGATCATAATCCCTCAGGTTTGATTTAACTCGAATTTCCAATGTTTAAGTTGCTTATTTTTATTTATTTTTGAGGTTAAGTTGCTTATCATATTGGAAATGCATAATTTATTGATGTATCAAAAGGAACTTGATTGGTTCATGTTTGTTAGGGTATCTTGGGAAAAATCTTATCTGGGGTCAAACAAGTACAAGATATTTCAAGTTTGAGATATACTTGTTTGAAATTTGATGCATTAGTTCTAATGTTTTTTTCCTTTGGGTTTTAATCATATCAGGGTGCGAAGAACAACGCTCATTTTCTTTGCAGAAGAAGCTTGTTAGAAAAGAGCATAGACTACAATGCTTGAGTACAATGGAAAAAATATTTGATGATGGCCCAAGCTTGGATGGTGATTTTATTTTGATAAATTTTTTCGCGTTGGTATATGGCTAAACTTGACCACACAATGTACATATTGGTCGGCTATGCTTTCAATGATAACCCACTATTGTTATTGATTTGTTGCTGTATTGGAATGATAATACAGGAAGGATGGAACCTCGCAGAACTATTTCATGTGCGTTGCGTTGTTGGTGCTCCATATGTTGTTCCCTATAGGTGCTGAATAATTAACTATCTCCTATTTGTTTATTGGTAATTTAAGGGTGGTAGTGGCGTAGTCGTTGGGGTTCCATTTTAATTTTTTTGCCCCTGTTAGCTACCAAATTGTTATTTTTGCTGATAACACTGTGACAAACTTTGTTTTTCAGTGCACCTTCATCATTTGAACGGCACTTCAAGAAGGAGTTTCCACTCTTATACATATATCTTCAAGAAGCTCCTGCCCACATGGTAAATCAGTTTTCTTTCCAAATTAGAAATTACTCAACACAAAACAAAATAGCTTGCTTACCATATCATCTCATGAGTCATCATCATTGTTTTGGATTCCATATGAGTTTCTAAATTTAAAAAGTCATTTTGTTAGAGTTAATATGTAAGGCATGGAAAATTATAATGCCCTCAGGGTCTTTTGCCCAAAAGAGCTTTTTGGAAGCTTGGGTGATCCAAGTAATGCAGAAATAAAAATGCTATGCATCTGCAGTTGTGTTTCTAAATGTGCTTTTCTTTCTTTCTCTTAGCCATTAGACTTGTCTTTTGTGTACCATAAATCTCCTTTTTTTCAAGCTTCTAGATTTATCTAATACAATTCATTTCTCACCCTAGTACACAAAATAGGTTGGTTGGAACGATGTGATTCATTGGATGTGGCCACTTTTTACAGAGGAATGGGGATTGTGGAGAAATGATTTGAATCTAAGTTATTGCCCTTTCACGGTTGGTATCTCTGATCTTAAAGAGTCCATTGATCAACTGAATGTGCATACATACGTGCTGCATCTCTTAAATTTTAGACTACCACTGAAATTTACAAGTAGCTTTTGTACTGAATTCAGGATCCAGTGACAGGTCTTCCAATGTTGCACAATTGGCCTCAATCTCCCTTGCTTTTGTAAGACCACCTTCATTTCTGGATTCAATTCAGCTTCATGCCAAAAATGTGGTTCTCTAACTTCTCTGAACACTGCTCTACTATCAACTTGCAGGTATGGGTTCAGCAGGGAAGTTGTGGAGTTCCCAGGTATGCTGGTTGCCCATCTTAATTCTTATGCTTCAGTCAATATTTACTTTTAAATGGTTGTGATTATCTGCAAAAAAGCTTATTTCATGTGAATTGCCAAAATTAGCAAACATTTAGTCATCGAACTTTATAGTCTTTATTTCTATAATTCCATTCGCATTGCACGATTGTGATCCCAGGTTATTGGCCCAGAAATGTCCGAGTGTGTGGATTTTGGTTTCCTCCAATGAGATGGCAATTTTCATGTAGCAGTTGCAGAGAAATTTCAGATTTTGTTTCTCCGAGACATCAGCCAGAAAAAAACGAACTATGTACTCTCCACACTTCTTTGCAAAACTTCTTAGAATTTTCTGCCTCAGATATCCCCATCTTTATCGGGTTAAGCTCTATAGGAAGGCAAGTCTACAAATTTCTACCATATTCTTTTCCTGACATGGTAATCTTCAATTCTGGATTTTTTTTCTTTAAATCAAAGTTGATGGCACATATACAATACAAATAAAAAAGAAAATGAAGTTTTTTTACATCATAAAAAGTAAACCAAAATTGAACGGTTAGTTGGAGTTTTTTTTTTTTTGGAATATATTGGTTTTATGGAACTCACATGTAGGCGGATCAATAATCTCAAATAACCCTTTTATTTATGCAGCATGGGTTTTTTGAAGAACCCCCTAGTGTTTCTTCGAGTTCTTGAAGCTGTTTCAGCAATCACAAACTACAAATTCATCCTTTTCACAGCAGCATACCAACCCTTAGATGCCGCAGTACATGAGTTTGAGGGGAACACATCTTCTTCTGATCCACTGCTATGTAATAAAGATGGAGTTCTTCTTTTTAGATCCCGAGTCTTCTGCTTTTCTGGGTAATTATTTCTTCATTCATGGCTGTAGGAAAGCTCAGAAAGGCAAAAAGTTTCAAAAATTAAATCACTTGACAACCTATGAAATAGTGTTTTTGTTAAAGAAATGTCAAAGATGTTTGCCATCCTCACAAGTTTCTTAGCTTTGGTTCCTTTCACAGTTTTCACCATCTTGGGCAGATTAATTACAGCTCCAGTTACTCGATTTAATTGTACTGACTGGTACTCCTCTTTTTACATACTTCAAAATGTAGTTCCATTCCTTACAGTTGGGTGTTTCAGAGATGTATGGTGGCGATACACCACGGTGGCAGGTGCTTTCTTCTTTGCGTACGTGTAAAAAAGTTTTTATATGAAAACAGCCTTAAATAAACTGATTTAATTTTATTTTCTTACTTTGTTGCAATATGTAATCAGTGGATCCACTGCCGCAGCATTATCTGCTGGAATTCCCCAGGTTTGTAATGGTGTTGATGCCGATTTTTATTTTATTCTTATAACTTATCGTGTTTATTTTTCGACGTAGCTTGTTTACCAGAACTTCAAAAATTATTATTAAGTCTATGTTTGGTGCTTACTAGAAAGTTTCCGGATTACAGGTAGTATGTCCATTTATACTGGATCAGTTCTATTGGGCAGAGAGAATGTTCTGGCTTGGAGTAGCACCACCTCCTTTGCAAGCAAACCATTTACTCCAGGATAAAGATGATGATGCAAGCATTTCGAAAGCAGTAAATTCATTATCAAATGCAATAAATTCAGCTTTATCACCTGAAGTCAAAGTGCGTGCATCTCAAATTGCTGATAAAATCAACTTGGAGGTACGTTAATATTCTTTAGAGTTTACACTAGTGCAATTTGTTTGAGATGCATATGTTGTGTTTGGAAACATTCTCTTTTTAAATACCATGCAAAAGCTGTATTCTCTGGTGGAAACACTAGTACAGTATTGATGATATGTGGTTTATTTTCTTATTAGGATGGAATTCAAGAATCTCTGAAGGTACTCAAGGAAGAAATTGTCTGTCCAAGTAGTAATAACCAATTGTCTCGGTAGCATCCTGTACTTTAGATAGAATGCACATACCATTTGCCTTAGCATCATTTGAGTTCTTAAATTTTGGCTTCATTTGTATGTATGCAAGTCTTTCAAACCAGTGAATCTCATAAGCTTAACTTTGTTAAACAGGTAGCTAAATCAGCAACTTGAGTATGTATTATTGTACAAGTGCATCTGGTCTTACATCCGTTTATTATTAGATATCAAGTGGACGCAGCTATTCATGAGAAGTCATGTAGGCGCAATTTTTTGTCATTCTTGTGGAGGTCTAGAATGATAACAAACATAAATAACGAAAGACAAAAAGAGAGAAGGAACTGAGAGCTACCAAATAAAGCCAACTGCCTAATTCTACAATCATGGAGGCTCAACGAATTTTCTTTTCCATTTTACTTATCACCTCATTAGTGCGTGTATTCTTCTTTTCATTTCCCTTGAACCAGACCACAAAAAGAATTGCAGCTTGATGCATGCACTACAGTCCCTTGCAGACCAGATATATACTTGCCAGTAATATTTAGAAATTTATCATTGTTTGCGGCTTTTCAGACTTGAGTATGTATTATTTTATATTCGTAATATCTAGAAATTTAAGGAATTTTTTCCAAATATATTGCCTAAGCTTTCGGATTTCTTATAGAGAGAAGAAAAATAAGTTTTTTTTTATCGGGATTAGGTTGAAAAAGTTCTTTATTTTTTGTATATTGATTAAATACTTTTATATCTAGACACCTTCACAAACATCCTTATCAACAAATATATATACCCTCCACCTTTTAAACACTAGGTTCCCGAAATATTAGATTACAAATATACCCTTAAATAAATATCATATTCTAACCGTTATAGGATCATAAATCCATTAGCCAATTTCTTCTCATCATTTTCTCGTTCTTCTTCTCTCTCACCTGAAACGAGCAGATCAAAAAACTGAAAAAGAAAAACTGAAAAAATCGATCAATTACAGTTCAAAGCATATCAAAATCATCAAAAAGAAACAAAACACAAGATCATTTTAAGTTCAAAGAAGATCAAGATCAAAACAGAAATTAGGTTTTGTGAAAAATTGATTTTAAAAAAAAATCGATTTACTGTGTTGTTGATGTATTTTGAAGATTCAAAACAAGATTCAAAAGGTAAAACAACAGTTTGCTATTCAATTTACTGTGATGTTCTTACTCGATTTACTTATTTTTTTTAATTTTGATTTCTTATTGTTTGATTTTGAAATTAGTTTTGATTTCTTAAAAAATGATACATGTTATTCTCTCGATTAGTTTGTTAGTCGAAATGATTTAGTATAACTAATACAGATTTTAATTAGTTTGTTTATATTTTCTACTGATTTTGTTTGATTTTGTTAATTTTGTTTGATTCATTTTTTTAAAATTTTGTTTTTTAATCATGTTACTGAATTTGAATTTGAATTTGAATTAGTTGTTGTATGTTCTTCATTACTAAGGGGAAACTGATACATGTTAATTTTAAGAAACTGATTTAGTACATATGAATTTGCTTAGATTTGCTACTAATTTTGTTATGATTTGTTGTTACATGTGATCGAAACAAAAAAATTGAACTACGTTGTTGGTGTTACTAAAGGAAGAAGTATCAGGTAAAACTCAAAGTGTATATGTTAATTTCACTGATTTTGAATGATGCTTGATGAGTGCTTAATAGTGTATATGTTCATTTGATTGTTGTCCATTGGTTTCATTGTTAGTGTTCTACATACTTGGTAGTACTGCCTAAAGTATTATGAAATACAATTTGTTGGTATTGGACTTTTAAATTTTTATTTTTATAACAATCACTAAGATTGATATTTTGTGAATCTCATTTGAAACACAATGTATCTGCTGATTATGTATGCCACTAAATTGCTTGTGAAGCAACAATCGCTTAAAACGTTTTACTTGTAGACATTATCCTGTAGTGTTAGGAATCACAAAATTACAAGTTGAGTGGGTGTTAGTCAAATCATGTAGGTAAAACCAATAGTTGAACATGTATAACAACACAACAACTTTAGACCTTAAAGTTATGAACCTTAATCTTCAAGTTTGAGCATTCAGTTGATAAAGTTGGTGTCAACAGTGGTTGTTAAAACCAATAACTTGGATCAACAATAGAAGTTCACACTATTGAAATACAAGTTGGACACAGATTATGGTGTCAACAATCAAAGTTGACACCATACAAAATGGAATCCAGGGCATGTTTGGTATCAACTATGGTTGTTGACACCAAAGTCTATGGTGGAATGTTGGTGGTTGTGGTGGTGTTTGTGGAGTGGTGGTGGTAATATATTATTGGGGATAGAATGGTGGAAGTGGTAGTGGTAGTGGTGGTGTTTTTGTTTGAGTGGTTGTAGTGGTGTTTTTTATGGAGTGGTAATGGTGGTGTGATAGACACATTTTAGTGTCTAAATTGCACCTTAATTTCTAGTGAGTTAGTATTCGATTTTGTGTCTATTACGTGTTTTTATGCTTTTGTAGGTACATTAGAAGAATAAAGATTTGTGAAAAAATTGGCTCAAAAAGTGTTCAAGGCACCCGGGAAAATGGATCAAAGCACCCACACTTTGGATTGGGGCACCCCTGGATCGGGTCAACCCAGCGAGTCAACCCAGCAAGCTGGATCGGGCCGAGTCACCGGGTTAACTCATCGGACTCAACTGTGTCCACTGTCAACTAAATTCAACGTGTTTTTTTCGCTTCCAGATTGTTCCAAATATTAGTAGATATCCCACACAAGTTAGAACAATCGAGAAACAGCAAAAAAATCCCGTGAAATCAGTTGAAAAATCATGTATATGGCCGGAATTGGGTTTCGATTCGGTTTGGGATTTGTGGGCTATTCTAGAGAGTTCTATTAGGTTTAGAACTCTCTCTAGGGTTTCTAATATCTATAAATACCAAGAGAAGCCAAGAGAATCGATAACAAAAGCCTAGAGAAGAAAATAGAGAATTCCGGTGAAGCTCCGTCAACATCCGGTCAACTGCTACTGCACCGACCGGCTGTTCTTCATCCATCACTGCCGGAGAAGAAGACTCAGCAACATCTGTAACTGTTGCTGATTTGAATTTTCCTGTTGTCTATTACTTCAAACCATTTGTTGCTTAAACTCTTCTGTAACAGCTGAATCCTCTCCTGTAACGCATATAAGCGTATCAAATCAGCTGTTACAGCGTAATTCAACCTTGTAATCAATATTTTGAGCAATGAAATCAACTTTTGAGCAAGTTTTCTTCACCATGGGCTAAGTCTATTTACTGGGATGATGGAGGAGGTTTTTCTCTCAATTTTATGTGGTAAGTCTATTTTTAATTAATTATTTATAATTCTTTTATTATTATTTGCATGGATTTAAATTAGAAAAAAATGGTTTTTATTAAATAGTTGTGTTCTCTTTTGATGGGTCATGCTTAGTTAATTACTCTTGATGTCTCATGCTTAGGATTTACAATTATTCTTTTAGGAAACATATTTTTGGCAAACTTGAATTAAATTGTTAAAAAGAATTACATGATTAATCACATAAATTGTTAGAAATAACTGAACCTTGATTCCTAGTTTTCTCCATATTTTCTAAAAATATTCTCTAGTTTAATTTCCTGATTTTTATTAGTTTAGATTAAGTTTAATATTTTCTAAAATCATTACCTTCACAAGTTCGAGAATCGAACCTCTATTTACCACTTCTAAAATTACATCATGGTGGTGGATACCAAAATTTGGTATCAACAATCAAATTTGACACCATACAAAATGGAATCCAGGGCAGGTTTGGTGTAAACAATGGTTGTTGATACCAAAGTCTATTGTGAGTAATAAAATTGTATTTTATAAATGAAGATTGCATGCATTATATAGTTGGTGAAATGCTAACTATTTTGTAGTTGTTTGAAAGCAGATTGAGGAAAAATGAGGAGATCAACAAGGAAAATGATCAAGAAGAAGATGAATCACAAGAAGTTAACAGAGTTAAAGAACCAAAACAAAAGGCGAAGAAGAAAACTGAAGTAGAAGAAGGAGATAGGGAACCTTAAGAAGTTAACAAAGTCAAAGAAATAAAACGAAAGGGAAAGAAGAAAGATGAACAAGAAGAAAAAGAAAAAGAAGAAGAAACACAAGAAGAAGAGGAGGAATCACATAAAGTTTTAAAAGGTAAAAATGATTGATTTGAATATGTATGAAAGTAAATGTTTAAGTTTATTTCAAAAAGAAACTAAATAAATGACTGATTGATTCCAATGTTTGTATGTATACAGGTAAATCGAGGGTAAAGGAGTCTAAGTACAAAGTCGGTTTGATTCCAATGATTGAAATGAGAATGTTTTTATATAATTTACTTGAAGTAGAGGATGATTCAACTAATAATAAGAAGAAACCTATCAACTCAGATGCAATCAAAGCATGTCCTTTCTTTCACTTCTTTATCCCATTCTGCAGAAACAATGTTGAAGAAGTGATCGACGAGAAATGTTTGGCTAAGAATCCACTTGCGATGGAACTCATACTTAGTGGATACAACTCAGAAACCAAGAAGTTCAAATTTGGAAATTCAAGACCATGTGCACTAACAACAGGCGATTTTTCTCTTATCTTTGGCATCAGAAGACTTGTAGAGAGTGCCGAAGTGAAGAAGATTATAAAATCAAGACCAGGAGTTGAGCATATGGAATTCTTGGATAACAAGTTCCGATCAGAGAAAGACCCTTATTGTCAATATAAAATAACAAAGAAAGAAGTGGAAAAGAGATTGAAAGAAGTAGCAGCAAATGAGAGTGACCCTCAATACTTCTTACGATTGTTTTCTATGTGGATTTGCACAGTTCTTTTCTCCATAGCATCGGGAGCATCAAGCTTTGCAAGGAAGTGGTTGCCGCACATCTTCCTCATGGATTAAGTGTCGTGGCCAGACCATATTGTGGACTATCTTATGAACAAAATCGAAAACCAAAAAGGACAGAATGGAAGTGTTATTGGATGCACACCTCTTCTACTGGTAAAAAGAAACCCTGTTTATTTTGTGAAGGGTTGAAAAATGCAAACTGTTTATTTTGTGAAAGAATATTAAACTCTTTATTTCTCAATTTGCAGTATTGGTTCTGCGAACATACCGAAGGCTACATCAAAAAAAAGGGAAACCATTGAAACATCAACTCCGACATACGTCAGATGGAACCAAACAACATTGTGCAATCAACTTATATCAAATTTTGGAAAAAAAGTCAAGGGAAAGAGCATCAACAAGAAGTGGTTCAAAAACAACAAGATATGTTAACAATATACAATAGAATATACGATACATTAGATGCATATATTAGATCAATATATGATAGCATGGTAAAAACAAAAAAATTGTTTTAATTTTTTGGTGTCAACAATGGAAGTTGATACCATAAATATGTGTCAACAACCACAGTTGACACAAAACTGAAGATCCAAGAACCTGTGGATTACAGTTTTTTTGTGTCAACAATAGAAGTTGATATCATAAATCTGTGTCAACAACCAAAGTTGATACAAACTGAAGATCCAGAAACATGTAGATTATACTTTCTTAGTGTCAACAATGGAAGTTGATACCATAAACCTATGTCAACAACCAAAGTTGACACCATATTAGCATTGTGTTTTGTTTACTATATTGTGCATTGCTTTGCATTTTCATCAAGATTGTATGGATGCACCATCAGAAGAATAAAACCATATAATTGACCTAGCAGCACCTGTAAGGGAATTGGAAGAGGAGAAAAAGAAGAACGAGGAACTATTAGAAGACCACATACTACTTTATTGTGAAAAACAAGAAATCGTGTACGAGAGAAATAATAAAAGAACATTGTTTGTTAACATCACGATCTACTTGAGAAATATGGTTGAGAAGAACAAAGAGATCATGCAACTGGAAGCTGAAGATTTCGAGGAAATTGCAATGATTGACAACCAATTGAAGGAATGAGAGGCAAGGGAAAAAAAGATAAAAGAAGCAAGTGCAAGAAAAGAACCAGAGAGTGCCAAAGAATCAGCAACTGCAAGAGAGTTAGATATGAATCCAGTGAGAGAATCATCTAGAAAAAAGGATATTGTCGAAGACTCAGAAACTGTCGAAGAGTCAGCAAAGAAATTAGTGGAAGAGCCATCTATAAAAGAGAATGAAAGTGAGTTGCACTTTCAAGGGAACGATGCACTAACAGAAGGAAATAAAATGAATTTGGATGCTGAAGTTAAAGATTCGATGAATGAGGAAAGTGAGAGTAGTGGACAACCACAAGAAGAAAATGAAATGATCGAGTCGCTGACAGAAGAAAGTCCAAATGATTTGGGAACTCAAGAAAGGTCTTGGAAGAAATGATATGATTGTGGAAAGAGAAAGAATAAACCCGAGAAAAGTCTTCGCTTGAAATCTTGGAGGGAGGGATGCCATGCTGCAAGAGATGATGATGAAACAAACAACCAAGTTACGGTACAGATTGATTCAATCATCACAGGGAATGACTAAACTATTGCATTGGCACAAGAGAAGAATCTTGTTGCTGTAGAAGATGATGTGGAGAAGATGCTGCAATTGACGGGAGACATGGTAATTTATACAACTCCTTCTCTTACAGTAATACATCCAAATATATCAGGGTATGTGCCTTAAGGTACTACCCCAACTTTTAATTTGATAACAACAACATCAGATACAACTCCAACACCTCTAGTAGCAGAAGAAATAGACTTGGATATTTTTGTAACTCCAACAGAAGAAGCATGTAGAAAAGAGTTGAAAAAAATATACCAAGACCAACCAAAGGACCATATGATAGGTTCTATTGAAAAGGGTGTAAAAAATACAACAAGACCAAGAAAGAGACCAACTAATCTTGACGACTACACTGTTGAAGGAAAAAACCAAAATAAAAAGAAGGAAAAGAAGGAAAGGAAATGAGCAAAGAAAAAAGCTAAAGAACCAGTAGTATATGATGTTGAAGACTACATTGACGTCACACCAGCATAACCACAAAAGCTGAAGAGATCAGAAAAACTATCACTATGGAAATCATGCTGTGACGAAGAAGAAAAACTCCTTCGGCCATTCATTGAGAATGCGACAGAAAGATAAGTAACTCACTTAACATAAACTTTATTTTTTAGTGTCAACAAACAAAGTTAACTTCTGAAAACTGGTATCAACAATGGAAGTTGACACCAAAACGGTAACCCAAAAGACACTGACTCAAATATTATAGAATCAACAATAGAAGTTGACACCATAAACTGGTATCGATAATCAAAATTGATCCCATAAAATATGCAACCAAACTGCTTATAGTAATGTAGGTTGCAGTTCAACTTTGTATTAGGTTATTTCATCAAAAATACATTTCATTTGTGATTTTTTTTCGTTAAAAATGCAGAGATACTGCTTATAGTTGTTATTACTGCAATAGTTTGTTGCAAACGAGCATCAACGGAAGGCGTATTCAGTCTCTGATGGATAACAAGAATATTAATGGAGAGATTATTGATTACTACGTCAACATTCTGCACTCCAAGATGGAAAACCCGAATGAACAAAGATCCAAGAAACACTTGATTTTATCAACAAATGATGATCTAAGTAATGAAAACCTTTCTGTTTTTAATGAATCATAATGACAAACAAAAGAATTGAAAATTATTCATACTAGAAACTATAACAAAATGATGCAGGCATTGTTGAGAAAAGTTGTAGCCACTGCAGATGCAAACAAAGTAGAGAAATATGGGATTGCGAAAAGGTTAAGGGAGGAGTACTATATGGATATTGTGAATATTGAAGACACATTCCTGTTAATACCAATGTGCTTGACTAATAGGAGTGGAAATCCATACCATTGGGTGGTGCTTGTGACGATAAGAGGAAAATGGCAAGTATACAACTCCGATTTCCAAAATAGAGGATATAACGTGCAATATCTTATAATGATAAAAACCAATTACTGAAGTGCTAATTCAAATGGGACACATAGATCCTAACACAGGTGAAGATGTATCATCAAGGTTTGAGAACTACATTATCCCACAACAAGAGGGAGTTGATTGTGCAATGCACGTGTGCTTGTACTTGAAGACCTTGGTGAAGTATGGGAACTGCGAGCGCCTGGTCGAGATCCGCAACATACATGAGAAGATGCAAAAAAAGAGGGAGAAGATGGCTGCGAGAATATTGGGATAACTTGGTGCATGGAATCAAGAAGATGAACCCCAAGAAAAAGAAGTACAACAAGTTGCCGAATCTGACTTGGTTCAAGAGATAATTGCATTGCAAGACTCGGTGAAAACCTCCAAGAGATAATTGCATTGCCAGACTCAATTGAAAACCTTGACTAATGTAGGTTCGCAAATGGTATTTAACATATTATGATTTGTAAGTCTGTTCATGGTAGTAAAACATTTTTAATATAGGTTTGAAAAAAAACATCTTATCTTAGTGTAAACATGTTAATGTAAGTTTGAAAACTACTTTTCGAGTTATTGACATATTATTAATTAATTTTTATTTTTATTTATCATAAATGAATAGGTTATTGGTTTGTTAGAGTATAAAAATATTGCAGGTGTATAACTAAAATGGAGATGACTTAAAAATACAGATGGATCATTATAATTTTTTTTTTAGTGTCAACAACCAAAGTTGACACCAATATGTCGTGTCAACAATGGAAATTGACACTGAAAAGCTGGAATCCATGAACACAGATTCCAAATTTTGGTGTCAACAGTGGAAGTTGATCCAAAATCCTGGAACAACAAACAAAATTGGAGCCTGCAAACTGACACACTTAGCAGAAACACACAAAAAAAACATTCATAAAACTAAACTAAAATATATGTCATTAAAAACATAACAAATCCAAAAACAAAAGACATAAAAAAAGGGATGTTTTAAAGAAGTTCACAAGTTCAAAAAAAAAACATCACAAGATAGTCTTAAAGAAGTTCAAAAGATTATAACCAATAGAAACATCAAAACAACATTTTCCTCAAGAAGTTATACATCCTGCAATTGGACTGCCTGCGAATATTGGTGCACGAGGAACCAATGGAGCTCTCCGAAAAGTTACACTGTTGTGATAGCAAAACATGCCACACTGACCACATCTTCTCTTCTTTCGAACTTTCTCACGAGCACCCCTGTACCTTTTAGCAGTCGGTCTTCCTTTTTGTGATCGACCTCCATTGGGAGGCAGCACGTACCTATATTGTGTTGCTGATAGACACATTTTAGTGTCTAAATTGCACCTTAATTTCTAGTAAGTTAGTATTCGATTTTTTGTCTATTACGTGTTTTTATGTTTTTGTAGGTACATTAGAAGAATAAAGATTTGTGAAAAAATTGGCTCAAAAAGTGTTAAAGGCACCCGGGAAAATGGATCAAGGCACCCACACTTTGGATTGGGGCACCCTTGGATCGGGCTGAGCTGGATCGGGTCAACCCAGCGGGTCAACCAGGCGAGTCAACCCAGCGAGCTGGATCGGGCCGAGTCACCGAGTTGACTCATCGGGAATCAACTGTCCAGATTGGCAACTCAAATTCACGTGAGAAAACAAGGTTCTGTTGCTTCCAGATTGTTCCAAACACTAATAGTTATCTCACGCAAGTTATAAACAGCAAAATATCCCGTGAAATCAGCTTGAAAATCATGTATTTGGCCGGAATCATGATTCGATTAAGATTGGGATTTGTGGGCAGCTCTAGAGAGTTCTATTAGGTTTAGAACTCTCTCTAGGGTTTGTTAAGTCTACCAATACCAAGAGAAGCCAAGAGAATCAACAACAAAAGCCTAGAGAAGAATTTAGAAATTTTCGGTGAAGCTTCGTCGACGTCCGGTCAACCGCTACTGCACCGGCCGACTGTTCTTCATCCATCACTGCCGGAGAAGTAGACTCAGCAACACTTACAACTGTTGCTGATTTGAAATTTCATGTTGTCTATTGCTTCAAACGCTGTGTTGCTTAAAACTCTCCTGTAACAGCTGAACCATCTCCTGTAACGCATATAAGCGTATCACATCAGCTGTTACAGCGTTATTCACCTTTGTAATTGATATTTTGAGCAATGAAATCAACTTTTGAGCAAGTTTTCTTCACCATGAGCTAAGTATATTTACTGGGATGATGGAGGAGGTTTTTCTCTCAATTTTATGTGGTAAGTCTATTTTTAATTAATTAATTATAATTCTTTACTTATTAAAATTGCATAGTTTCGTAATAGAAAAACGGTTTTCTTTCAGTAGTGGTGTTTTTGTTTGATGGGTCATGCTGGGTTGACAACCTCTGATTTCCCATGCTTATGATTTACCTTTACTTGTTTGCATAAAACCTTTGTTGGCAATATTTGAGCTTAATTTATTTAAAAGAATTACCCGATTAATCACATAAATTGTTAGAAATAACTGATTCCTGATTCCTGGTTTTCCCCATATTTTCTAAAAATCATCTCTAGTTTATTTTCCTGATTTTTATTAGTTTAGATTTAGTCTATTATTTTCTAAGATCATTACCTTCACAAGTTCGAGAAACGATCACCTTATTTACCACTATTAAAACCACATCAATTTTTGGCGCCGCCGACGCGGACTTGTTTTTAGGTTTAGGGTTTTAGATTTATTTTTAGGTTTTTATTTTTAGGTTTTTATTTTTAGTTTTATTATTTTACTTTGTTCTATTTTACGTTTCTTTTGGTATTTTTCCTTTTTACTACAGGTTCGATTTTGGATCGAAAAGAGATTACGCCCAAGTTTTGGAATTAAAGCTAAAGACTTGGAATTAAAAAAGGGAAAAGCTTAAAGAACGAAAAAGAAGATCGAAGATTTTATTTTATTTTTCTTAATTAGATTTTTAGGTTATTTTAATTAGTTTTAATTAATTTAGAAAATTGTATTAGGGTTTTAATTATTTTTGTAATTTTTCTTTTATTTTCGGACACTTTTGGACATTATTTTTGGACTTTGAACTTTTTATTATTTTTAAACCCTACGGAAGGGTAATTTTAAATATCAAACTGTGTGCAGGGACGGACGACAATTACGATATTGTCTCGGCCCCTCGGGTTCGCACACTATTAAAAAGGATATTACTGGCCCGAGTCGACTTCAACGGTTCGTCGCCCGTCTAGAACGGGAGGTAAATTTCGACCAACCCACGAATCTCCTGTTAGTGGGTTTTCTGGACGCCTTTGTATGCATATATGTTGAGGACTGAATACGGAACTTAATTTCTGCATAGTAAAGGGCAAGGCCTGGCCATACAAGATAAGGTTTCGGATTTCATCACCGTCTCCTTCTTGCCCGCCTTAGGAAAACGAAACCTACGCGAACCTAAGCTTAAAATCTTGACTAGAAAGAGACCGATAAGGTAACGAGCTTATAGGAAAATCGTTTGGAAGGACTGTATTGGTTACCTTATTAGCCTAACTCAAAAAGCAGGAAGATTAGATTAAAGTTGATTAGAGCCGCCCTGTAACCCAGGGAAGCGTTGCCAAAGAGACAGGGGTATCAAAGTTCCATTGAGCTTCTCCTGTTTTCTCTTCAACTTGATTTAACTCGGATTGTTCGGAGAGATTCGCTAAAATTGTAACCAGTTGCCTTCTGAAAGAATAGAAGCTGGTTTAGAAACAATCTAAGTGGAACCATCATGTTTGTTGTTTGCTAGATTTAGGTTTGATTTGGTTGAGTCAGGGCACGATTGTGTTTGATTAATTTCTTGTTAGGATTTAATTTTTGCATGCCAAGAACGCCCTTAAGGCGAACTTGGAATAGAGACCCTCAAGGTAGGTTAATCAGTGGAAGACTTGTAGTTCACCTTGACCTTGAGAATCCATCTGAGAGTGAACTAGTCACTCCTGAGACTGTGTCAGCAATGACGTCTCTGAAGGATTTGTTGAATCCAACCCGGACCTCACGTCCATCTTGCATCAAGTTATCCGCTACTGAAGCGAGCTACGAACTGAAACCAGGGATTATCCATATGCTCCCATCATTCTTAGGAAAAGAAAACGAAAATCCCTATTTTCATGTTAGGGAATTCGAGGAAATATGTAGCACGATCAGAATTAGAGACTTGAATGACGAGTCTATTAAACTTAGACTATTTCCCTTTTCACTAAGAGATAAAGCCAAGTCGTGGCTGTATAGCTTGGCCCCTCAGTCAATTGAAACCTTTGCCCAACTTACTTCAGCATTTATTCAGAAGTTCTTTCCTAGGAACAAAATTTCGTCTGTTAGGTAGAAAATATGCATTTTCCCAGCTAGAGGGAGAGTCTCTGTATGTGTATGTAGAAAGGTTCAATGACTTATTGTCCCAATGCCCAGACCACGAAATAGAGGAATTAAGGCTAGTTCAAATCCTCTATGACGGTTTAGATTATGCATCTATAACCTTGGTCGAGTCTTTGTCAACCGGAGGGTTCGACAGTAAGACTCCTGCTGAGGCGATGAAACTTCTGAGGGATATCGCCGAGAAGACCCAGCAGTGGGAGAGCAGTAGAGAGCCAAAAAGAACAATTCTTCTAGGAAGAGGAAATGTTAATAGGGTAGAAGGATCTTTCGATTCAAAGGCCCAAATAGAAGCCTTATCTAGAAGGCTAGAACTGGTCGAAATGAATCAAGTTAGTAGTTCAGAGCCCAACCAATTCGAAGAGCAGGCTTTTGCTCTTTATAATAACACTAGATTTGATAACCAGAGAAAGTTCGACCCATACTCGGAATCTTATAACCCTGGCTGGAGAAACCACCCGAACCTTTCCTGGTCGAAAGGCCAGGCTCAAGGTCAGTTTAGTAATGCTAAAGGTCCTCCAGGCTTCAGTTATAAGAATTCGGCTGGTCCAACTCAGCCCAGCAATGACGAAAAGAATGAGCAGAGATTCCATACCTTAGAAAAAGCTATTTCTAGCTTACAAAATTCAGTTAGTGACATTGCTGCGGCTCTGAGAGAGAGAGAACCTGGTAGGTTCCCTAGTCAACCTCAACCAAATCCAAGAGTAGTTAATGAAATGTCGACTGGTGAGAAATCATCCAGTCATGTGAATACTATTAGTACCCTCAGGAATGGTAAGGTAGTGGATAACAAGGTAACTAGGCCTGACAGTGAACAAACTGTAGTTCACCCTGACCCAGCAGTTGAAGAGACTGATAAAGTCTCTGACGAGCCTGAAGTAACCCCTCAGAGAACCGATTTCATGCCTAGAGCCCCATACCCAAGGTTGTTAGCACCTACTAGGAAGGAATCTAATTTTAACGAAATAATGGAAGTGTTTAAGCAGGTCACTATCAACCTTCCATTATTAGATGCAATTAGGCAGATTCCCCCCTATGCCAAGTTCCTTAAGGACTTGTGCACACGAAAGCGAAAGCATAGTGTGCAAAAGAAGGCCTTCATAGCTAGCCACGTAAGTTCTATTCTGCAGGATAGTACAACACTTAAGTATAAAGATCCAGGTTCCCCAACCATTGCTTGCACGATAGGAAACTACCGTGTAGAAAGAGCTTTACTCGATTTAGGAGCCAGTGTGAACTTACTGCCGTACCATGTGTACCTCCAGCTAGGACTAGGCGATTTGAAACCTACCCAGATGACTTTACAGTTAGCTGATAGGTCCGTAAAAATTCCTCGTGGTGTCATAGAGGATGTTTTGATTGAGGTGGATAAATTTATTTATCCGGTGGACTTTGTTGTGCTTGATACCAAACCCGTGCCTGATCCAGAAAATCAGATACCGGTTATACTAGGTCGCCCGTTCTTAGCAACATCTAATGCGATCATTAACTGTCGTAACGGTGTCATGAATTTGTCTTTTGGTAACATGACTATTGGGCTGAATATCTTCAACATTAGTAATCAAACACTAGAGTTAGATGACCCCAGCTTAGAAAACGTCAACATGATAGAAACTCTAGTTCAGGAGTCATTACCGAACACTTTGATAGAAGACCCGTTAAAGAAATGTCTAGCCCACTCTGGATTAGACACATGTGTCTAGCCCACATCCAACGCTGCGTTCTCCCACATATGTCTATATTCATCAAAAATAACATAAACACATGTAAAAAATGATTTCGTAACACTAAAAGGTAAAATAAATTACATAATATAAGCTAAATCCAGAACATTATTAACCTAAGTTTGACTAATGACTTGACATATCCAGAGAAATCAAAATCCAGAAAAAATCAAATCAAAAACTAAAATGAAACTCAAAATAAGAGATGAATCACGACCTCGAGATCAAATGAACCAATAAATCTAGTAGAATCAACACAAAATTAAGATTTCCCCAAAAATCACGATCTCTGCAACAAAATTGATGAAAAAAAACCCAAATGAAACAGACAAGATATATAAATCTCTATGAATCGAACATGCAAAATTAAAATAGATATACAAGAAGCTTCAATCACGAATTAAACTTACCATTCAATCAGATTTGGATAAATTGAAACTTTCTGAGTCTGATTTTGATCATAAAATTCAAATTGAAAAACAGAGGTGATGAAGAAGAAGATGACACAAACAATAGAAAGATGCTATGAAATCACTATATGTATCAAAATTAAATCAAAATTTCAACGAAATTTTGATCTCCTGAGAAGAATCTCTCTCACACTCGCACTCTCGATCCCTTTCTCTTTCTCTTTTCTGTTTTATGTTGTTTTTGTTTTCGTTAATAATAATAAAAAAAAGGATTTAATAGGATATATAGAAGGGTAAAGATGATATTAATAAAAATCGAAAATGAACTCCTAAAAGGTGAGGGATATATTTGTTGATAGATAATGGTATTTGTAAAGCCCGCTAAAAAAGAGGGTATATATTCAATTCCCACTTTTTTTTCTCGTGTTAAAATTAATATTTTGATTTCTCCGGCATTGAGGAAGTGGCGAGTTCATAATATTTTAGGAGTTGAGTGATATGTCGAGTAGTTCAAACGAGGTGGTATCTAGTGGGTTTTTGAATGATTTATCTTCTCGTATCCCAATTTTGAATGGTGAAAAATATAAAGAATAGAAAAAGAAAATTATCTTGTATTTAGGATGCACTGATCTTGATTTAGCAATCCGTGAAGAAGAACCACCAATTGTTATTGCAACGAGTACTCAAGCTGAGAAAGCAACATATGAACGGTGGGAGAGATCCAACCGTCTAAGTATGATGCTTATTAAGTCTCACATTAATAAGTATCTGAGGTTCAATTCCTGAACGTGACAACGTGAGGGACTATCTTCAATCTATTGAAGAACAATTTGCTACTTCTGACAAGGTCCTAGTGGGTACCCTAATGCAAAAATTGTCATCAATGAGGTACAATGGGACTTCCGGTGTACGTGAACACATTATGGAGATGAGAGATATTGTTTCTCAACTTGGGGCCTTAAAAGTGGAACTTTCGGAAGATTTTCTTGTTCATTTTGTAATCTCTTCCCTTCGTTCTCAATTTGGGCCATTTAAGATATCTAACAATACACAAAAGGAAAATGGTCAATGACTGAGTTATTGACTATGTGTGTTCAAGAGGAAGGAAGATTGAATCAGGAGAATCTAGAGAGTGATCATCTAGTTTCTCAGGAAAATGGACAAGGAAATAAGGCGGAGAAAGGGGGCAGTTCTTCTCAAAAGGGAAAGAACAATAAGTTATTAGTCAACAAGACTAACTTTAAGAAACCCATTAAATGCTTCTTCTGCAAAAGGAAAGACCACGTGAAGAAAGATTGCACCAAGTACAAAGCATGGCTTGAAAAGAAAGGTAATCTCATCATCTCATTAGTATGTTATGAATCCAATATGGTTGATTTTCATCATAATACTTGGTGGATTGATTCTGGTTCTACAATTCACATTGCCAATACTATGCATTGCTTCCTCAGCCAAAGGAGACCGACAAACAGTGAACGGTATATCTATTCCGGGAACATGATACCTTCAATTGTTCGTGGAGCCTTTAGACTTTTCCTTGACTCTAGTTTTATTTTGGATTTAAAAAGAACATTTTACATTCCTTTGTTTTCTAGATATCTTATTTCGGTTTCAAGACTTGCACCTTTTGGTTTTGAATTTAACATTAAAAATAATATTTTAAGTTTGTTAAAAGATTCAGTTGTTGTTGGTTTTGCAAATCTTGAAAATGGTTTATATAAACTTAATATTAATTCTTTTTTTAACCATAACCTTTGCATTATAACTAAAAGTATTGGCACAAAGCGAAGTATTGTAAATGAAGAATCATCTATGTTATTGCATAGAAGATTTGGAACATATCTCCATTGAAAGGCTAAAGAGGTTAGTGAAAGAGGGTGTTTTACAAACCCTTGATTTTTCTGACTTTGGTACTTGTGTGGACTGTATAAAGGGAAAACAGACCAACAAGACAAAGAAAGGTGCCAGGAGAAGTTCCAATACTTTGGGAATCATTCATAATGATATATGTGGACCGTTTACACCTCCATGTTTGAATGGTCAAAAATGCTCTTTATCTTCTTAATGATAAAAGTCAAGCATTAAATGCTTTTAAATAATTTAAAGCAGAAGTAGAGAAACAACTGATAAAATAATAAAGATTGTAAGGTCAGATAGAGGGGGTGAATATTATGGAAGATACTCAGAAATAGGACAAAAACCAGGTCCATTTGCAAAATTCCTTGAAGAACATGGAATTGTTGCTCAATATACGACTCCTGGCTCCCCATAACAAAATGGTACAGCTGAAAGAAGGAACCGTACATTGATGGACATTGTAAGAAGTATGGTTAGTAACTCTAGAGTCTAGTCTCCCAATTTCTATGTGGAGTGAGGCCTTAAAGAACGTTGTGTACATCTTAAACAGAGTTCCAAGTAAAGCAGTTTCAAAAACACCTTTTGAGTTACGGAATGGTTGGAAACCAAGTTTGAGACATGTACATGTATGGGGTTTTCAAGTTGAGGTTAGGGCGTATATTCCACAAGAAAGAAAATCGGATCCGAAAATAGTTAGTGGTTTTTTCAATGGCTATGCAGAAAGATCCAAAGGGTTAGATTCTACTGTCCTAACCATAAAATGAAAATAGTTGAGGCTAGAAATGCAAGATTTATAGAGGATGACTACATTAATGGGAGTCTGCAAAGAATCGTCTTTGAAGAATTGTGTGATCTAATAACTACATCTGCACCTTCTTTAGAACTACCCACTTCGTAAAACATTCCACAAAATATCATACAAGAAGAAGTGGCGGTTCAAGACTTACCACCTTATGAAGAGCCAGTCATAATGGAAACTGAAATACAATAAATTTAAAATAAAAATGTTGAAATTCCATTAAGAAGATCCTATAGATCAAGAAAATCTACAATTCCCTCAGATTATGAAGTGTATCTTCAAGAATGTGACTATGACATCGGAGTTGAGGATGATCTAGTGACGTTTTTACAAGCTGTTAATGGTGCCAAATCCAAACTTTGGCTCGATGCCATGAAAGATAAGATGGAATCCATGGCTAACAATCACGTTTGGGACCTTGTAGAATTACCTAAAGGAGTTAAACCTATTAGTTGTAAATGGATATTTAAGACCAAAAGAGACCCTAAAGGTAATGTCGAAAGATACAAGGCCAGACTTGTATATAAGGGATTTACTCAAAGAGAAGGTATTGATTACCATGAGACTTTCACTCCAGTTTCAAAGAAAGACTTATTTCGAATAATCATGGCATTAGTAGCTCATTTTAACCTAGAGTTACACCAAATGGATGTGAAAACTACATTTCACAATGGAAGTCTAGATGAGGAAGTGTACATTATGAAACCTCAAGGTTTCTTTTCAAGTCAAAGTGACCGTCTAGTTTGCAAATTAAAGAAATCTATATATGGGCTTAAACAGGCGTCCTGCCAATGGTATATTAAATTCCATAATGTGATATCTTCATTTGGGTTTGTTGAAAACACTGTGGATTAATGTATGAGAGCAAAATAATTTTTATCATCCTATATTAGATGATATTTTGTTGGCTAGTAATGATTTTTAACTGTTGCATGAGGTGAAACAGTTTCTTTCACAAAACTTTAAAATGAAGGATATGGGTGAAGCCTCTTATGTCATTGGCATAGAGATTCATAGAGACAGATCCCAAGGGACACTAGGACTGTATCAAAAGGCCTATATAAATAAAGTTTTTGAATATTTCCGAATGCAGAATTGTGCACCTAGTATAGCACCTATTCAAAATGGAGATAAGTTAAGTTTGGATCATTGTCCAAAGAATGATCTAGAACGACAAATGATGGAAACCATTTCATATGCATCAGCGGTTGGAAGCTTAATGTATGCACAGGTCTGTACAAGACCTGACATTGTTTTTGCAGTTGGAAGGTTGGGCAGATTTCAAAGTAACCCAGGTTTCGAGCATTGGCGTGCTGCAAAGAAAGTAATACGTTACTTACAAGGAACCAAAGATTTTGTTCTCACATATAGAAGATCTGATGACCCTTTAGAAGTAATTGGGTATTCAGATTCAGATTTTACCGGTGATGTTGACACCAAGAAGTCAACTTCAGGATACATTTTTCTTTTAGCCGGAGGAGCGATTTCTTGGAAAAGTGCCAAACAAACATTGATTGCAACATCAACTATGGAGGTAGAATTTGTAGCATGTTACGAAGCAACTTCACAAGCTATATCGTTACAGAACTTTATCACAGGGATAAGAATTGTGGATTCTATATCTAGGTCGTTGATATTATACTGTGATAACTCAGCTGCAGTTTTCTACTCTAACAACAAGAAAATTGGGAGTAAAAATAGGCATATCGATATCAAGTACTTTTTTGTCAGAGAGCGTGTCGCGTTAAATCATGTGACTATATAGCACATTAACAGTGAATTAATGCTTGTTGATCCATTGACAAAAGGATTATATCCTCAGTTATATAGGGAGCATGTCAAGCATATGGGTCTGATCAACCTCTGATGTGTATTATGTATTATGCGTTTAGACACTTTCTGAATTATATAACTTGCAACATTTATGAATAAGATTTCTATATTTTTCATTCAAGTTGTATACATAGAGTTTTTAGAAAAATTAGAAATGTCTCATTGGAGACAATAGTTGGACCTGAATCAGTAATTGATACTTATTCATAAAGCCATTATGATGGATCTATTTATAAAAATAATTTTATCGTGATACATGGAAGGGATTGCTCACTAATAGAGTTTTGACCGCCATGATTTTTACATTAGCTTTATATAAAGATTTCATTTTTACTGGCCATATAAAATATATTCAAAATATATTTACTTTTGAATCATTTTGTTTAGGATACAAAATTGTATCATATTTTTATTTCACTAACAACTATTATCCCAGATACGGCATCGTATGAGGTTATTTGGACTACAAGACCAAACCAGATTTTGGAACAAGATTTGATAAATAAATGTCAACAAATCACATGAATCAAGTGGAAAAATATTAGAAAATAACATTAATGTGGCCCATGTGCCATGTAATCATGTGAAACATTACGTAGCAATCAACATATCTCTACACCTAAGGTTGTGTCTCTTCCCTATAGGTGTCTTTTCAAATAAGTTCTGCATGTCAACTCTTGATGGAAGAGTTCTTTAAGGAGATAATTATGGGTCCCTACTCTTACCAAAGAACAAATATTCTCTATTATTATTATGTAACCATCACAACAGAGAGAAATAAGAATTGAGAGAAATAAGAATTAGTAAAAGAGTAGATTAAAGATCTTGTAATAATAATACGATTTGTTGCGATACTTCTTTTACGGGATTCATACAGTAGAAGGAGAGTTGGTTTTTCTGGTATTTCTTTATTGGTTCTTATTTTTCTGATCAAATCGGCAATGACCGGAGGTATATGATCCTATCTTCTTTCCGGATAAGTTTTTTTTTCTATTAGAGGAGATTTGGCAAGCTGAGAGCGTGCAGAAAGTAAATGGTGGAGCAGCTGACAGGAAAAAGCATGCTGAAAAAACAGGTATTATGCTTAAATATCTCTAAATGGACTCATAAGACTTCTCTTGTTTCTTTCTTTCTTAGCAAAAGCTCATGGGGTTGTTTGTATTGTTTTCAACTTTCATGCAATCTTTTGTTATACAATGATTTCACAAGGGCGTTGACATTTTCTCTTGAGAAACTAATCACCTGCGAACATCAAGTCCTCTATAGAACTTCGTTGCATATCGACCAAACCCATTTCCTATAATTTATCTTTGGTTGTGCCTTTAACTCTCCACTTTTCATTTTGGTGTGTTCCCAGAGCAAACAGAAGCATAGCAGTGGCAAAGGTAAAGACGAGGGGGGAAGCGAGAACCTGGATGTGTCGTTACAAGACAAGATGCAAAGTGAGAGCACTTCACACAGTGCCATGGACTGTTTGTCCCTGAAGCAGGCACCCTCCGTCCTTGAAAAGCCTGACACGTCGGGAGCTGTGCAGATGTAGATGAAGGCAGTGGATGTTGCCAAAACCCTACAAGCTGATTCGGAAGACAGAGATGTGAGCCAGGTTGAATACTTTCAAATAGTTTAGAATATAAAATGTTTCTTTTTTCTTTAAAGGTAGAGACAGTTAAACGGAAAATTGTATTCGTTATGTTTGTTTCTGGTGGAACTCTATTTCAAATTGAAAATTGAATTCCAACTGCCATATAAACACCAAGGATGTTTGTTGGATTCAGTGTTTTCAACTACAATAAGTTGTTACTTCCTTTTCTATCTACTGGCATCATCAGATATCTATTAGTGTCTACTTGGCCTAATCAAAGGAGTAAAACCTTTAATTCCATAACGGTGTTACAGTGTTTCATTGTATCTCGAAGACTATAATTACAACCTCTACACCATGTGGATTTTAATGGTAACGGCTCTATCTACGTGTCACCATTCATCACCCTTCGATTTTTCTGTTTATTGACGAGTGCAGTCCACTTTTGTGCTGCCTACCAGAAAACTCACGAAAAAAAGAAAGAGGAAAAAACAAAACGCAGCTAAACTGGCAGACAAGAAAGTAATTCACATTGGAATTGGTTTCTCATCGCTGGTAGTTGGATTATTAGTATCAAGAATGTTCCTTCAGAAGGTAATTTTTAATAATAACAGTACATAGCTTATTAAAGTTATCATGATGAACTTTGATTCAAGCTCTAAAACCCTAAAAATCATTCACAGGCATGGAGAACAGCTGCTTTTGGTGTATTTGGATATCTCAATTTTACTAAATCAGCTTTCATGTGAGTTCAATTTCGTTCATTTTATCCATTTTAGACCATTGATTAGGAAAAGTTTGAAATTCTTTTTTCTCTATTTTTTGGGGGGGTTTATGATGTAGTGAACATTCTAAGAAGTTTAAAGAAGATGAAATGAAAATTCGAATAGATGGAAAGAATTGTGTAGTTACTGGAGCTAATTCAGGAATTGGTTATGCTGCTGCTGAGGCTCTTGCTTCTAGGTCTGTGTTTGTACCTTCAATTTTTGAGCCCTAAACAAATTGAAGTTCATTATTTCTTTTATTTCATTGTTTAACTTGGAATTATTGTTGAATTTTAGAGGGGGAAATGTATATATGGTGTGTCGAAATAAAGAACGAGGAGAAGCTGCTGTTTCAAAAGTTCAATCAGCCACTGGTAACCAAAATGTGTACTTGGAGGTATACTCAGACTCAATTTCTTATTCTCCCTTAGGAAACCATTCTTTTTAGGATCTTTATTGCAAATTCGGTGGGTTGTAAAATGATACGTGCCTGTGAAAGTGATAGAAGCAATTCACATGTTACTCCATGAGTTACATCACAAAACCTATGATGTGATAAATGTATATGTCGCATGCAGCAGTGCAACTTGGTATGACTTAGAATGTTTGTTTCTTAAAGTTGCGCTAATTATTTTGATTATGTTAAAATTTGCTTTAAGGTATGTGATCTTTCATCCATCAGTGATATCAAGTCATGTGCTTCGAGATTTATTTCTAAGGAGCAACCTGTCCATATCTTGGTATGGTTTTCCTTCATCATTTTCTGATTTCTTATGTCCTAGTTACCTGATTTCATAGTTCTGTAAATGAAATTGAATTAAAGAAATATCTGTGTCCCCATTGTTCAAATATACAATAGCATATAGGTTATTGGTTTTAGTAGCAGGAAATGGAAGTGAGACGCCTTGGTCATGATTATAAGGATGACTGGGTTTTGAAAATATATCCTTGCAGTCATGAGTTGCTCGCTGATTTCCGAGTGTTGCCTCCTCTTGTTTGTTATACTATAGTAAATTATTGTTTTGCTATGATGATTCTATTTATGAAATTACAGTCAACATATGCAAAGTTTAGTGCTGATGGATCTTTTTAATTTAGGTTAACAATGCTGGCTTAATTGAGAATAAGCGAACTACTACACCAGAAGGGTGTGCATTCAATCTTAAAAGTTTTTCAATTTCTTTTCTTCTACTTTTGCAGCACGAATTGAGAAACATTTAATATATTAGATTTATGCTTCAGGGAAAAATGATGCATTTTGTATATGTTTTGTTTGTACTTTGTGCCAGACTGGAGGTGAACTTTGCTGTAAATGTAGCAGGAACTTTTTGTATAACAGAGTTGATGTTGCCATTGTTGGAGAAAGCGACACCTGATGCTCGAGTAATTACAGTGTCCTCCGGTGGGATGTACACGTCTCCCTTAACGGCAGATTTACAGGTGATTTTATATATTTTGGCTGGCTCATTTTACACCATCACTATATTTATGTTTTTGCATTAGAGAACATGAAGGTCTAATCTCTCTCCTCTTATTCCTTGTTTATTTGATGAATTTTATTTCGTCTTCTTACTCTGCAGTTCAGTGAAAGCAAGTTTGATGGGGTACTACAGTATGCTCGAAACAAACGAGTTCAGGTTAGTATGTGTGATATTCTTAGGAAGCGTTGAGTGTGATTATTCTTCATGTCTCACTTATTCTCTATGTTAAGATGACACAGGAATGAATCCTTGTCTACTTAGTATATTGTAGTCATATGCCAAGGTTTTAGATCCCCTCAACGAAGGATGTGTTTAGTTTGAATGCCAGGAGTAGATTAGAATACGTGAACGATACCAAAACATTTCAAGAGAAACAAAAATGTAATGGTGTATTTTCTTTTCTTTTTCAGGTGGCCTTGACTGAAAAATGGGCAGAACTACATCAAAACAAAGGAATTGGATTCTATTCGATGCATCCTGGTTGGGCTGAGACACCAGGTGTCGCCCAAAGCCTACCTGATTTTTCTGAAAGGCAAGGAGAAGCTCTCTTAATATCTTAGTTTAATTGACACAGCATTATTTTGCTTTAAGTGGTACTTATCTTTATTTGGTGTTTCAGAATGTCAGGGAAGCTTAGAACAAGTGAGGAGGGTGCAGACACAATTGTTTGGTTAGCTTTGCAGCCCAAGGAAAAGCTGGTATCTGGGTCTTTTTATTTCGATAGAGCTGAAGCTCCTAAGCACTTGCCCTTTGCAGGGACTAGTGGGTCCCATGATATTATCGACTCCATTGTTGATAGGCTATACTCCTTGTGTGATCTTTCTTAATGAATTTGAATTATTGTAAGAGAATATCAAGTCCTCCTTGTTCATTTTCTTGGATCATATTGTTAATTTCATATCGTATCAGTGGTAAAGGAGGGGTTGTGTAAGTTTGTTTCATATTCACATAATATCATATAGGCACATCGGTTGTAACTATGTAAGAAAAAGGCCGTATGACTGAAGAGGTCGCAGCAATATTCTAGAATCCTTATCAAAATCATATTAGAGCACTGGAACTTACACTGTAATCTATTGTCTTTTCCTCAGGTTGGGAAGACATCTATCATGCTATCCATTACACTGTAATATATTCCGTTATTTCGCTCGTAGCTCTCTTTACCTGTTGTCTGGACGGATTTACTGTTTCTGCAAAAGAGGCTTGCCTCCTGTTACTCCAGAATACCCTTATTTGGGAAGAGTGTCAATTTCTACCGAAGCTCAAATGCTTACAGATTGGTCCATGTTACAGATCGCGTCAGCAGGGGGATTTAGTTCATTTAGAAACAGGTAGGGATGTTATCAATTACCGCTGTAATATCTGGTTATACCGACTGATATATGCAATAATATATTTTGACCACAAGTAGTCGTCCCAGTATATGGTGATTTTGTTCACTTTGAACAATGTAACTTAAAGCTTACATACGGTTGTGCACCATTAGTGATGTTCAAATAACGCAGTTGTACTCAAATATCCGGAGCAAGTGTAACTAGCCAATGGGGTTATCTTTTCTTTTTTTGAAGTAGCTAACATCTCTCATATAGTCGCACATTATTTGTCTATTCCTTAAGCTCAATTCTACCAGGCAGGTATAGAAGTTAAGCACCTATAGTTTCCTGTATTTAAGTGAATTTAGAAAGGAAACGGGGCATGCATGATAGCTGAAAGGAAGTTTTATGAACAATGAATTAATTGAGTAATACTGCAAGAAAAATATTCGGTCACCCTTTGAACACTTGGAAATAAGAAAATAAAATCCTTACTTCATCACTGACTCAAGCATGTACCAGTGATGCAGATGCAGATGCAGTTGTGAGTCTTGTGACGTCCATGATTTGTATCAATCATCAGTAACTACATTTTGCAGATACTGGTAAAAATTTCGAGGTGCTGATACTTAATGTGATGGAATAAGGCAGTTGTGCAAGAGGCAGTTTGGTGAATGCTTTAGTGGCAAGGGTATATATATGCATGTATTTTTTTTGGCAGATATTGATATACTGTATATACTTACTAAGCATTAGCTATTTATGTTTCTTCAAAAGTAAAACTCAAATATGTACAACATTTCAGCAATGAAGTACACAAAAAGTGAAAAAAAATGTAAGCAAGAAGAGTTTCAGACTCTCAGGGACAATCAGTAACTACACCTATTGTACTAGAAGAATCCGTTGGTAAGAGTTTAGCTTTCCTCAACTGGTACTGCTGAAATCTTTGCTTCGCGTATTCCATGTAATCAAAATCGATATCGTTCACATGTTCCTGTTGGCACGCAGATAAAAAATGGGAACAATTAAGTAACATGTAAACACAGACTACATACAAAAGCTAAACCAGGAGTCAAAACTGGCCAAGCAACTTTGCACTATGTGACACTTGACTAAAAAGTAAAAGCATGTAGACTTACTGAAATTATTCCCCATAAGCCCCAGACAAGATGGCTTGCAAGAGTATACTTCTCAACATCTTCCACTAGCGCATCCACATCAACATCTGCAGGTTCGTCCCCTGATGAAAACAGAGTTCAGAATTGAAACAATATTATTCACCAAAATTTCTGATAATAAAATTATCGATTCTTTCAAGGAAGGTGTTTATAAAAAAGAACAGAACTTTATCTTCTAGCTATGGCCTTTCAGGATACATAAATTTGTAGCTAAATAAATTGCAAAAGCAAAGCACTTTTCTTTAGAATTTTGTTACAACTTATAACCAATTTAGATCTCGTCATATGCATAACTCTATTGAATCGTCAACCCAGCTAAGTTTCAAAGGTAGGTAATATGACTTTACAATAATCATAATCGCATTAGAGTGTGTAGACTGTAGGTCGTATTGGTTGGCCTTTTAGAAATGCTTAGTTCTTGGCTAGGGTTTAGAATCTACAAGGGATATACAGTACATTCCAGGGAAGGACCTTTGCCTAATTGCCTCTTGTTATTGTTTTCACTCAAAAGGCAAAGTAAGCTGGGGGGCTAAACAAACTGCAATTAGATTGCCTACCAAATTTTCATACTTGAATTACCTGAAGAACTCAAATATGCACGAGTAAATCTCTTGCGCTCCTCCAAATCTGTCCTACCGACAGTCAAAGAAAGCAAGTTTTAGTTAGAACTGGTATTCTAGTATGAATGAGAAAGTACATGAAGAATAGAACCGCAACTGTCACCTACCCGGATACTTGTTAAAGTCTAGAATATGAGGTGTTTCCGAGTGATAATCAGCTGCCATTTCACAAAAGTGATTCGCAAGATCGTATGCAACAGGGTTATAACTAGCATACTCGTAATCCTGTAAAAGCATACACAGAAATCTTCAATAAAACTCCAGCTTAATGACTATTCCTGTTCCTAATTATTGATTGCACAAAAAACAGCCAATAAAATTCACACCATGGAATCTGGGGTAAGTAACTTACAATTATAGTTACTAAACTTGTATCTTCATCCATCATAATATTTCCATACTGGAGATCATTATGACAGAAACCAATGAGTTGATTTCCCCCCGAAATCTCCTTTTCCAAAATTGTAATTTCCTCATCCAAACTATCCAACATAAACGTCCTTGCTTCTTCTCCAGGACATACTTCTTTAGCAGACGAAAGCCAGTTCCTGAATTACAAAAAAAGAAAAGCAATATTTTCGTTTACTAACTAACGGTCAAGAGAGAAGCAAGGAGCAAGACTTGAACTGGATTTTTACCTCAATCTGTTCCAGAGAATAACATTCTTTGGACCAGGCATTTGAAGCTTATGAAACTCCTTCAATTTTGAAGCTATTAAAGAAGATATTTCTGGGTCTCTCAAATCATGCGCCGATAGTGTCTGAAATTAATTAATTACAGGTGAAAACCATTTCTTGAATTGATTACAAACTTAAAAGTAAATTAAAATTAGTTTATAGACGTACCCGAGCATGTATAAATTCTTCAATCCGTCCATTAGAGAAACGTCCAAGAAGACGAGGGCCTTGTCCATGTTTGGACATACATTCAAATGTGTTGATTTCAACTTCTCTGTTGAAAAAAACATCAACACCTTCTCCGTATATACGAACAAGAACCTTTTGAGGTAATTCACCTTTCTGTGTTGCCCAATTTATTTGATAGACTTCATTTGTCATTGCGCCTTTTAATGGGATGACTTTCAATGAATTTTTATCAATAGTATCACCCCAATTTGATGCTAATGAAATTAAAATCTTCGTTGCTTCTATTGGAATACGATCTACACTGTGTTCTTCCGTTATAACCTCAACACTCTCTTCACCCATCTCCTGTTAAAACAAATTTTCATCATATACCCCATGCAACAAGAATTATAGAAAAAAACTGAAAACATTAAGAAGAAGAAAAACAGAGAGTTTTCTAATTATACCTGAATAAGATGAACAATATCAATGATCTCAACAAATAAGAACAGAGAATTCTTTCCAAGAATTAGGAAAACCACGGAATCTTCGGTGTAAACAGAAAAAAAAACTGGAAACCCCTAATTTACAGTAAGACACAGAATCTTGATGAATATAGGATATTTATTTTCTTGGTTTGTTTCGGAGAAATACACTCTGTTTAGTCTTCTAACTAACAATCTTATTAATCCACCTTCCATTTATATATACTGTTGAGATGAATATAGAGATTTGTTCAACAGATTCTAAATGGGACGTGTCTGTGGTACCTTAGGAGAGAGAAAGTGATGCGATGTTATTGGCCCTTCTTTTCCGATTTCTTCGTATAGAATCAAGACAATTAGTCGTCGGGCTGTCTATTCTCTTGGAGTAAGGAAACCTACCATAACTGACTCGGTCTCCAGAATGGTTGGGTTCGGATAGAAACGAAACTCGGTTCGTTCCTATGTGAAGAAAAAAAACACTGATTTGTTGACTTTAGCTTGTACAAGGGTTACATCTGTCAAAATATCTGGACATTATCATAAGTATTCGTGTCGGTGTGGGGTGGACGAATGGAAGTCTGGTAGGCTTTGATAGCTTGATATAAAAAGCAATGGTCTGGACGTCTCGTAATGTAGATGTCGCAGTGACGTGGGTGTCCATCATTCATTCTTGTTTAATTTTTTTTCTCGACATTAGACATTGAATGTTGGCCAGAGTGAACTGTTCGTATTACAGATGGGGTTGTCTGATGTTTACGAAATTGTTTGACCCCTCAATCGAGTTTTGCTAGTACTTCCGGTTATTGATTGCTTAGAGATAAGGATTGACCTATCAAACAAAATTTGATGAAAATCTACCATTCATTTCGGGTATTCAATGGTGATTTGATTCGTATAAAGAAAATATCTTTTCTGATAGTATGTTATTATATAGAGACTAGAGAGAGAAATGTGGTAATAATATCATGATGACATGATCAGTATACGATTCTCAGTCCAAATTATTGAAATCAGAAAAAGTCGTGATGCGGCGGGGTGATTTTAGTGGTGGGTATGAGTTTGAATTTCAGTCCAATGAATTTGCCAAAAAAAAAAAAACAGTATGTTTTGCTCAGTTCATACGGTGGTAAAGAATGAACCACAACAAAAGCAAACCCTACGTAAGCATGATTAGTGAATCTCTTTTCTAAAGTAAAGAAAAGAAGGAAATTCTTATGCGCTCACTTTAAGATCACATTTTCACTTTACCATCATAATACTCCTATTAATTAGGACTAAAAAGAGACTTTTTGTTTTTATGACAGGGAACTATCCCTAAGAATCAGATTATATATCCGGTGTTAACATGAAAAGAAAACAAGTCACAAAAACAACACAATCAAGGGTATTATATTACTTTTAACTTGCAAGGCCGCTAAAGCGGCTATTAAATTCTATGAGTAAAAATTACTCTTCAATTTTTTGACATTAATAACCTGTGAAGAACTTGGTAATTCTCTATAACAGATTTTAATTTAGGTCAATTCTATAGATGACCATGAGCAACTAATGATGCCAAACCTGCTAATAAAAACTAACAATTTCAAACTAAACACGTGTTATATGGTTCTGAAAAATACAGCCAATATTGAAGTAGGGATCCATTTGCAAATAAAGTACATGAGTAACTAAAATTAACTAAAAAGAAGTAAGCCAAAACGAGTATTACACTTGTATCATAATTCTTTATGATTGATGCAACATGTTTGTCTGCAGCAACTACTCTTTCACACCTATAGGATGCCTAACTAAGTTGGGTCATATACGGAGTGCATACAGAGAAATTAATTTCCAAACTGCGCAGCTGTGGAGATTAATTATACATGTTAGGAAATATAACGCACATGAAAATGACCTAAGCGTTTGACATTTTTAATATTCTATACATTGTAATTTAATGAATGATGCCACCAAATAAATTGATACGAAATCATTTTAGGCTTTTAGCCTAATTAGATACAAACAAGATCCAACATGAAATCTAAAATTGGTAGATACAAATTAGCCTCATTTGAACGTTATAACAAAAAATCCAACCTGAATTCAACATGTAAATGGCATAAGTTACATAAAAGTATAGGTAACTTAATAGAGAATTTTACATGTGAACACTCAAACTATCCGAGAGAGAAATAATCTGAGAATTCCTTACAGGTTACAAGAGTGAAACCCCTCTTGAGAATGTTTAATTTTATTTTAAAAAACTGAATACACTTATTTTCAGCAAATTACAGTATCTTGATAAATGAAAAGTACAAATATTTAACAGGATTATAGAACCCTCATACAGGGGCTTATGGTTCCATAGAGAGGCTTTTCATATGAGTACAAAATAGAGTCATTAGTTGGTACATTCAAAAACTCCTTATCCATCATACTTTCATAATGGCTAAACAACCGTCGTTTGATTAGTGTTAATCATTTAATTAGATTAACTAATCTAGTATTAGTTATTAGATTAGATTAATGATTTCGATTTATAGTTAGAAATGGAAAGTTAGAGTTAGTGTTTTGGTTTTTGAAGGAAAGAGTAGTAGAAGAAAAAAATATATTTTTTTAAAAACCCTAGATTTTGATTCATCCAACCAAATTGAGTGATTCCAATGAGAAATTTGAGGTGGATGAATCCCTATATGATAGAGAAACCAAATTTTACATACCTCATGATGGAGATCGTGATTCACCCAAACAAAGATTGATTTTTTTTAGCTTTTCAGACTTATTTATGGTTGGGTTTTTCCTTTTGTAGCCAACCATAAGACTAAATTACGGTTTGGTGATGATGAACTCCTTACGATAACAGGATAAAAATTGGGTTTTGTCGAACCCAATTGTAACTCAATTACGGTTGGGTTTTGATATATTGAACCCAACTGTAACTCAGTTACGGATGAATCCCCTTGGGTTATTTAACGTGGTTCGGCAAGTTATGCCTACATCCACGAATGAATCCCCTTGGGGAGAGAAATTTTATTGATGTAAGTATTACAATGTTTTTCTCTGCGTAGAAAGTATAAAGAACTCTAAGTAGCTGAAATGTGGTGAAAGTGGGTAGACCTCCTCTGCCCTTTGAGTTTGATTCCATCCCCTATTTATAGGCAGAAATCAAATCTAGTTTGAAGTTATCTCAGAGAACCACCTAGATTTGTATTTATCCTTTAAGATTTGGGTCTATCCCAGAAGATTCATATATATCTCCTCAGAATTCTAGTCTATCCTGGAAGATTCTTATTTATCTTCTCGGGATTTGGTTCTATCCCAGAAGATTCATATATATCTCCCCAGGATTCTAGTGTATCCTGGAAGATTCTTATTTATATTCTCGAGATTTGGTTTTATCCCAGAAGATTCATATCTATCTCCCCAGGATTTTAATCTATCTTAGAAGATTTTTATTCATCTTCTCAGGATTTTGGTCTATCCCAGAAGATTCATATCTATTTCCTCAGGATTCTAGTCTATCCTGGAAGATTCTTATTTATCTTCTCGCGATTTGTGTTTATCTAAAATAGGCTTCCACAATAAGTCAACTGAGCTTCCACAATAAGCTCATTAAAATAGGCTTCTACAATAAGCCCAGCAAAAGTAGGCTTCCACAATAAGTCAACTGAGCTTCCTCAATAAGCTCAATAAGAAGAGGCTTCCGCAATAAGCCAATTTGGCTTCCTCAATAATCCCGATATGTTTCTTCAATAAACGTGAAATGAGCTTCCACAATAAGCCAGCCGGATTCCCTTTATAAGCCCAGTATTATGACTATGAAGCGGCCTGTGCAATTCACATGTGTACTATTTGATAATGACACAAACAGCACCCTTGTTACACAATGTGCATGAAATCAAACTCATATAAATTGATTTTTCAAAGTAAAATGACATCAACGTCGAATAAGTTAGAATCATAAGTTTTTAATTTTAAATTTGTAAACTTGATTACTTTTAAATCTCCATGGTTACTGTGTTTGGAGTATAACAAATTAGGGTAAAATTGGAAATTAAAGTCTAATGAGATACAACTTTCATACCTTATTACAATGAGGTTATAAATCTAACTGTATAACTAGATTACATTTTTATCTCCATAATTATTTACGTATTCTTATAATTGAATATGAATATATAGGATATATTTTCCAGTTACACATTTATACCATTCAGTTTTAATTTACTATGTTAATTAATTTCTATGACATAAATAATATAATATTTAAGATATATCCAAATTCTGATTAGTTCTATTAAATTTGTTATGCAATTATCTTAAAATCTATCAAATCATTTATTGTATAAATATTCGAATAACATATTATTAGAAAAAATATAAAATAATTGTGCCAACATATGACGGCACATTTTACGCTTCTAGTTTTAAATATTATATTAGGAAAGACATACAAATATCAGAAGTTATTGTGATATCCATGTCAGTTTTATAAATAAGCGAGTAATGTATGTGCAAAACTCAACTGCAGCCTTCTGTGTAGCATGTTTGACCAATTATTCTTTTGCGTTAGTTAGGTGAGGTATCTAGAGGAAAGCAAAATTAATCCGTGTTTTTTAGTTTTTCTTTTTTTTTTTTTTTAATAAGAGGACTCATCTTCTTAGTGTAAGCATTAGGAGACATAGTTAGTGCGTAGCATTAGAAAATCCCTATATTGAAGGAAACATAGTTATATCATGAAACCCAAGGATCGGACGTTTAAAAATATATTTTTGCAGATCGATTGACCCTGTCGTAGGATGATAATTTAAGGATTGGAATTGTCAAACTATACAAACACTTTTTCCCCTTATGTTAGATACAATTGTATTAGGATTGAGATAAATGTCAAAACAGAAATAGATAGACATTTTGAAAATCAAGATAATTTTTTCATCTAGTAGATTTTCCAAACTCTATGTTTATATAGAGGACGGATGAGGTGTAAACAAGAACAATTAGAATTGAAAAGTAAATTCGTTTTAAAAGTTGTGAGAAGCAGGAAATAAAAAAGTTGTAGCCGGTACAATTGGAAACCCTTTATGAATTTCTTTGTGAAACTTAAATAAATAAGATCAAGCAAGTAGCAAATGCGGGTAGACAATCTTGAAACTCTCACAAGATAGAGAGAAATATGCAGAGTGCATGGGTGAGATAGTTAAACATATGAGATGATAAGATTAATTTTTGTTTTTTTTCTTTTGATGCATGAAAAAGGGAATTAGTTTTGTGTGTTTTAGTCTGTTATATACAGACAGGATTATTTACATTTACGCGGAAAAATGAAAGGCCTTTGCAAAATAGGTACCAAAAAAACATCTGGTTGAATTTTGTCTATGCGTAAAATTAATGGATGAGAAACAATCCACTCCTTTCTCCTGAGATTTTGGTTGGGAAACTCATTTCCGACCAACACATTTTTCTACGACAAAAGAAAGACAACAAACCTCAAATCATCCTAATTCTTTCTATCTTCTTCTCTTATACGTCACCTTTTCTAATCTACATTCTCTCTTTTAACTCTTCTTTATAGATCGATCTCTCTCAAATTATCTCTCTTTCTACAGGCATGGGTCAGGCCGAGACCCTAATGTGGGGGTTCTTATCCTTCATTTGTGTGTTATGGGTCTCGGCAGCCACATCCAACGCAGCAGAGACATTAAGTTTAGGTGTGAATTGGGGAGGAATGTCATCGCATCATATGTTGCCATCAACAGTTGTTGAGATGATAAAAAACAATGGAATCAAGAAAGTTAAATTGTTTGAATCAGATAACTGGACTGTAAAAGCATTTGCTGGGACTGATATTGAAGTTATGGTTGCAATTCCTAATGACAAGTTAGAGCATTTTGGGAAATACGATCATGCTAAAGAATGGGTTAAACAAAACATTTCTCAACATATCAAGGATGGTGGTGTCAACATCAAGTAAGTCAAAATGCCAAAATATGTTTTGTTTACAATTTTCAATCTTTTGGAATGAAAGTTGACACTTTATCCGTCTGTAGGTATGTTGCTGTTGGAAATGAACCATTCCTGTCGGCATATAACGGTTCTAACTTGAAGACAACATTCCCAGCACTGCAGAACATCCAAAAAGCTCTTAATGAGCACGGTTTTGGTGACAAGATCAAAGCTAGTATCCCTCAGAATGCAGATGTCTACGAATCTTCAAACGATACACCCTCGGAAGGTCAGTTTCGAAGTGACATTAAGGATCTTATGAACCAAATCGTTAAATTCCTCCACGATAATGACGCACCTTTCATCGTTAACATCTACCCTTTTCTTAGTCTCTACCAAAACCCAAACTTCCCTTTTGAATTAGCATTCTTTGATGGTGGAGGGAAATCAATCAACGATAAAGGCGTACAGTACACTAACGTTTTCGATGCCAATTATGATACTTTAGTTTGCGCATTAACAAAAGCTGGTGCTCCCAATTTGAAGATAGTTGTAGGTGAAATTGGTTGGCCAACAGATGGGAATAAATTTGCAACTGTCGGCCTTGCTAAGAAATTCTACAATGGATTACTAAAAAAAATGGCAAGTAGTAAAAAAGGAACTCCATTAAGGCCAGGTCATTTGGATGTTTATCTCTTCGGTTTATTCGATGAAGATCAAAAAAGTATTGCACCTGGACCATTCGAACGGCACTGGGGGATTTTTCGCTATGATGGAAAACCCAAGTTTCCAATGGATCTCACGGGACAAGGACAAGAAAAGTACTTGATAGAAGCTAAAGGAGTTCAGTATTTGACTAAACAATGGTGTGTATTTAACAAAGAACACTCCAACACAACAGACACTGTGCCAGGCGACTTGAGTTATGCATGTTCATTAGGGGATTGCACGGCATTAGGCTACGGATCATCTTGCAACCACTTAGATTCTTATGGGAATATATCTTACGCCTATAATATGTATTTCCAAATGCAAGATCAAGATGTTCAAGCATGTGATTTCCATGGGACAGGGATGATTACAACCGTAAATGCTTCTACAGGAAGCTGTCTGTTCCCAGTGCAGATAGAGAATGCTGGAAAACGGGTCGAGTTGATGAGTTTAACTAGTATGGTGTTGTTATCATTCTTCGTGGGTTTGGTGCTATATTAGGCTGAAAATTTTGATACAATAAATTCTAAATTTGCTTCTTTGATCAACATTTATTAATATCTTCATGCTCATGTTAATGAAACAAATAAAAGAACAACTGCACCACCACCACCCTGGTAGGTCTTTGGTCATCAGAAGTCCTGGGATCAAATGGTACAAGTTGTGCTTTTCACATGCCTACTGTGGGAATCTACAAAACTAATATTTCTCGAGTAAAATAAAGCGAAAAAATAAAAGTCATTTAGCCTAAGGAAGGATTATCACTCCGTCTAATTTAAACTTCCAGTCTATTGATGCATATCTGCAAAAGCCAACTAATACTACCTAAAATGAAATAGTATCTTTTTTACTGAGGGACGGAGGAAGTATAACACTAGGAAAGCAGTGGAAACCTGTTCCAGAAGATTATTTCAATTTAAAATACAGTGTGTTATCAGTGCAGATAGAGAATGAAGATAGAAGTGCTGCCATGGAATTTGGATCTATTACTATTTTAAACACATTGTTCTTAATTCGTCCTTGGCAGTTTTTCATTGAACAAGACATTTTGAAAATGAAGACTGTACCTGTATGGATGAATTTGAGAAATGTTCCAACCCATCTATGGAATGCTAAAGGTTTAAGTATGATTGCTAGTGTAATGGGAGTTCCATTATTTTCTAACAAGTACACTTTAGCTAGAACAAGGATGAATTACGCTAGAGTTTGTGTTGAAATGGATGCTAACAATAATTTCCTGATTCTATTCCTGTTGTGTTTGATGGCAAGGAGTTTAAGGTTACTATTGAATATACTTGGAGGCCTCCAAGATGCAAGAATTGTTCTACTTTTGGACATTCAAATGCTAAATGCCGTAAGACAAGTAAAATGGTATGGGCACCAAAATTGAAGAAGATGGTTGAAAAAAGTACAGAGATAATGGAAGGAAATCTTAACCTTGCGAAACATGCAGCTGGTGTTGAAGGGTCTGAAATTGTTGAGAACATTATCCAGGAATTGGTTCCACAGAGTATGATTGAAAATGCAAGTGCTCAAGGAAATGAGCTAATAGAGGTCGTCATTAATGACTCTAATACAAGGGATAAGGCATCATCAAGCGAGTGGACAACTTACACTAAAAAGAAAAAGAATTCTAGTTGGAAAAAGAATGCTTGTGTGCAGGTACCAACTTGTATACTGAATCCTTATTATGACCTAGATTTTGAGGAAAGTCAAGAAGACAAAGAGGATGATTTGAGAGAAGAAGAGGTTCTTGGTGAGTGGATTTCTTTTAAAAGAAAGAAAGGCGCAGGAAAAAAGAAAACAGGAAAGCAATTACAGAATCCTGAGATCCCCCTGGTTTCGAATCCCACAACAAATTTCATGATCTAGAAGAAGAAAAAGAAGAAGAAGAAGAAAAAGAAGAAGATGATAGTCACATCCCAATTAGTTTCGAAAGATTTAAAAGTAAGCAACACAAAGCCGTCCTCGTCCAAGCAAATTGCAGGAATTGGTATGAAATTGACCCTTCCATACATAAAAAAGAAAAAACCTCAGAAATCTAAAGTTCCTATTAAAGTCTCGGCTGATAATCTCGTCGAGCTTGGTACTCTATGGGGCTTAGAATTTCCATCTAAAAAGACTAAGCGTGAAGAAATGTTAAGTGATCTCATGAAAAACCATGAAGAGTTAATTATAGAAGAGATTGACGAGTCAACTAACTGACAATAGGCATTTGTCTCATTGCGGTATATAAGTTGCATTCGGATACCTCTTCTCTTTAGTTTTTGAATTTGGTGTTGCTTTGTTTTTGTTGGCTTTTTGCCTCTTGTTGGTTATATCCGCCCGCGCACGGCTTGTGTGCCTTTTAATCTATTCTCTTTGATCGACAAAAAAAAAATACAGTGTGTTATCGGTCGCTATAGTTATGTATAGACAAACATGAAGAAAATTTCACATAACTTTTTATGTGAATGAAGTAGAATCAAGATAATTCCGGGAAGAGAATGATATAAACAGCGTTTCATGCATAACCATATATCTCTCAAATTTTCTACAAATTCTGCCTGCTAAATTTCCATCTGATACAAAATCATATACACAGATGCACATATAAAAAAAAGGGTGTTTTTTTTATGACTGCAGCCAACAAACTAAAAAAAAGGAATGACGGGTATAAAATACAAAGAAAGAATAGGCAGACAAACCTAGAACTGGTGCTGTGAACTTCAAAGAATCAGCCAAACCTCCCAAAAGTACAAAATATCTGAAGTTGTCCTGAAACCTGCAAAACTTTAAATCCGGCAGAGGCTCAACTATGATTGCTTTTGACCCATCTCTTTTCTCCCATTATGAGAACTCTTTTTGGACAATGAATCCATATAACCTCTTGAAACTCTCCAAACTTCCAGTTCCGGTGAATTTTAATTCTCATCCCCAAGTAGTTGGACACAATGGTGTTTTGCTCCTTCTCCTTGCTTATATAATATATGTTTTACACGTCATGTGGAGCATTTATTTTACAACATAAGGTCATCAAACAATATTTTCATGAATAGCTTGCTCACATGAGAGGAAGGTAGGTCCCACCATGTCCCTTCCTTAAGACAAGGGGTCCGGCAGTTTCTGGTACCTTATCTAATGCCTTTGAGCATGCTTCCAAAACATCACTGAACCCAGTTGCTGTAGTAGCCAGTTGCACACGTAACCTCAGATCTCTTGTCCTCCTCAATAGACTCCTAAATGACCGACCTAAATGCTTTAACCATTCTGCCGGTAACCCTCCTGGTGAAAGCCATACAGAAAAGTGTGATTGGTCCCCTCTAGCCGCCACTTCGGCTCTGTAAAATCTAGCAAGCTCAACAAGCATTGATGGCTGGAGAGGCAGCACAGCAACAAACTCAGACACAAATTGTTCTGTCAGGTCTGGTTTGAGCATTTGGTTCCACATTACCAGGGCCCACTCACCTGGTTGATTCAATCCATAAGCCTCGGCAACTATCAAGGCTTCCTGGAAGCGAGATTGCTCTACAAGAAGTCGACGAGCATTTGTCTCCGATAGGTTTAGCCAGTAGAAATCAGGCATGCGAATTTGGAGGGAAATTAGGGATGCTTGGGAACATGCATTGCGAGTTTTATTTCCAGCGTCAATGGAAGAGTGAACTTGTGCAGCCTCAATGAAATAACGCATTGATTCTAAAAGGTCCTCCGTTTGCTCTTTGTCATAGCGTTGGAACCACAATCGTATACAGTGCATGGCTTGTTGCTCGAGTAGAGAAGCTGTTTCGTGCTTCATATTAAAGTGATTATAGACCTGTAACAATAGACACAAGACAGAAAAGGGATATCTTAGAATTTATGGTTGTTTCCTTGAACTTCACATCTAATTAGAACTAAGGGAGTTCATGAACAAACCATAGCAAATGCGTCGAGATCATTTGGGTTGAAAAGCTTCAGTGACGTAAGAACAGCCAATCGAAAACCTCGGACTGATTCTGCTGTTCCTGTAGTTGTTTCTGCAGCCGAATACTTCTGAAGAAGAAGCTCCAGCTGACCATTTTCTATAAGAATTCCAAGAATGAAGTTCAGGGCATGGAAATTGCTCACTCCGGTTACCAGACGAGCCAAACATGAAAAATCCCCCTCAGACACATAAGATTCCACCCGGGTTGCTGCAAGGGCTACAAGAACATCTACTCCATCTAGACAAGCAGAAGATTTGTAGAAGTGGTGGGAGAGAATCAGAAGTTCAACCTATAATATCAAAACAAAAATCAGCATAGGAAAGAACCATCCCCTTTGTTTTATAAGTTTCAGATGAATTTTAGGGGGCCAGTTTTATATCTGGTGCCTCTTCGAACTAAGGTGAAAGAAAATCTTGACCAGACCCATCATCAGGTTTAGCTTTTCTTTAGTTAATAAGCCATTGAAAGCATGACCATATGATGAGTTCACCATCACGGGAAGTAGAATTAAGTGAATGAAAAAAATTAGAAGCAAATTCAAAGACCTGTTACCTCACAAGCATGTGGTATTTCCTGACCGGTAATAACTAAACGCATTAATGCATGGCCAACTTCTGGTTCTGAAGGACAAAGCTCTGCCCACTTCAAGAAGTCAGAGAGTCTCCACAAAAGAGGAGCAGGTCCTTCGTCCTTCTGAGAATCTATATATCCTCCACGGTGTGCAGCCAATAGACCCTATACGAATGCAGAAAGATTAAGCAATAGATTATTATTTGGAACCTCCATTTGAGGGAGGGAGGGAGGGAGGGAGGGAGGGAGGGATCAAACCTTGAGGAAAGATTCGGCAAGAATTTGCGCAATACTAGCCGGTGGCATGGTATGAGTCTGTACTAGGAGTTTTGCTTCCTCGAGTGAATCTTGTGCTTTGAGAGAAAGCAACTGCAGCAGTTCAAGTGGCCTAATTCCAAATGCTTCAGTAAATGAAATTTCCAAGACGTTGGCAGCTTTTACAACTGCTATTATTCTCCTGCACAATCCACTCCCACCATCTTTTGCACATTTGGTAGCTAAACTTTCCAGTACCTGTAATTATGCATAAAAAAGTGAGTATAATCGAAGGATGTAATAACCGGAATAGTGTGAACTAAAAGAAAAATAAAACAATGTAGAAGGTCAGATACACTGCATACGATATTAGTAACCGATTTTCACTTCTCAACATGACAGACAATATCTAAAGGCGGTTAGACTTTGGATAACTGAAAATGGTGGTTAAGAAATTGCACTAAAAAACATACGTCTGGAACTAACCTGAAGAGGATCGAAAATATGGTTGTCCTCTAATATATTGTATGCCTTTACCAGTGAAAGGACTTCTGCATCCAACACAGACACTTCACTACAACTAGGAGTTGAAACGGTTGCAACCTTTATCGCAGCATCCACGACTAAGAATTCAGCAGGCACATGGGATGGAGAGAGCTTATGTTGAAGCTGTTTAGCAGCTGCTACTTGTCCAAACTCCAAGAGAGATAGCACAGCCCTTTCCAACTCTTCTGGTCCAACTCTCTCCTCCCACCTGGAAACAGATGCATCTACCCCGACATCATCTTCTTGAAGTGACAAACCTTTAGATTGTTCGGCACTACTCCTGGAATTGCTGGGGGAGTTGATACCATCATCAAGATCGTTATTTTTTTCTATAGATTCCACCTGTGATCTTCTAGATGGAAGATAACTTTTGGGTCTACGCTTCATTTTCATTCCCCCTAAAGCAGCAGGAGGACTAATAGGATCAGTAGCTTGTGGATGGCGTACGTGTGTTTGGTTACTCTCCCTTATATCGTATCTCTCTGTAGCTCTAATCTTCATTGAACTTAAATGATTATCCATCTTCATGACAATACTAGCCGTCCTCTCAATGATACTGGAGCTATTTCCACTCATAAAGTTCTGACCTGAAATAGGCGTACTAAAATCTCCTTCGCACTTTGCCTGAGCTTCTGATTCAACAGCCAAGAGCCATACTCTAGTCTCAATCTCACGCAGAAGATGTAAAGGATAAACTCTGGGTAAACAAATAAATAACAGTTAACAAAACAAGAAAAATTATGAGAGGCAAAACATCTCAATAATATGAATCTTGAAAAATGGTGCTTCACTCGGACATTCCATCAAGATGAAATATCTTAGGCCTGCAACTGGGCATTTTGGGATGTTCTGAGACCATACACCTCTTTAAATAACAGGACCATAAGGTTTACATCTAAACTCTGAGCCATTATTAGAGAAATTACTTACGGACTGCACTGGGTCATGGTTCCACTTAACCATTGTAGGGCTAGTAGTAGCATTTCATGAAGTTCTTTTGCTGGAATATCTTTCTCCACAGCTTCCGCATGCTTTAGGAAAAATAACCCTGCCTGCAACCATCATATCACTGTATACTATCAAAAAGCATTCAACTACAAAGAACTGCTAATATATTTTCTGCAGAAAAGTCGCAATAAGTATTAATTTCAAGGAAATACTCTAAGCTAATGAGTAACAGCATTTCAATTAAGATTTCTAATCCAGTATGTGTATATAACCTGTAATGCAGGGAAGGAATATCTTAGGAAAAGAGTCTGGCAATGACCCCATAATGCAGCTCTTTCTTCTGGGACATCCCATAAGAACTCCTTCCACTCTGCTACCATGGCTTCAGCCTGCAGAGAATACAGAATACGAGTCATAAAATATAATCAGTTTGAAGTGTATAACACAAGGGGTCGTGGGTCTAACAAGAGTGGAGCGCAAATCTATGTATCTAAATAAGTCTCCCTTGCACAGCATTACCCGATACCTGAATCACAACCTCCAAAGTTCTCTAGTTCTGAACCACTGTCAACAGCCATTTACTCTTAAAATCACACCGATAAGAGAGAGGAGTACCTGTGCCTAACAAGAACCGGTAACAAATCTAACAATGTCTGTGTATTTCTCGGTATCATGGATGAGACATATAAAGAAATTGGCATATACTTCATCTCCTCCACCCATCACCACAACCCACCCCACCCCTTTATTTTCTCGAGCTGTGTATTCATGCAACTCTTAGGTTTTCCACCTACACCTCAATTTCGGTCCTCTATTCACAATAGAATACATTTTGTTGTGTCACAAACATCATCAATAATCGCCATAAAGAAGTCTGTCGACATACGACTATTTTGTCCAACTTACTCTCGAAGGGTGTATCTCCACCATATCAAATGCTTTCCGTTAGCTATTGAACACTTGTATCGAAGAAGCTAAACAGTATTATTCTATGACGCTTTACAAACAGCTTCCCAATTACAAGAAGAACAATGCAGGAATTAAGGATACAACATAAAAAAATATATTACATTGTGAAGATATATAATAAGAAGTTGGAGTTGCACTTAAATTGCATTGCTATTACCTGTGTTTCAGTAACATGATGAGCAGAAGATTTCCATGGTCCTCCACTTGCCTCCAACTGCCTTGCCCAGTTACGTGCTTGTTCCCAATGTCCGTTATTTTCTAGCGCTGTCAAAAGTGAAGCGTCATCTAGAGTTTCATTCCCAAGGTATAAGTCATCTTCTTTCCGTAGAGCAGGCTCGGCCAAATTGATTTTCCAATGAAGTTGCCTAAAGTATGTTGAAGCAGATCCTCCATCTCCAAAATCAGTTGCAGAAAGGAGTTGCAACAAGCTGCGTTTTTCATATGCAGAGGGGCAAGTTGAAAGCATCGCATCGGCAGCTGTAACAGCTGTTGAGCTTATCCATGGAGCTCCCACCTGCCCTTCTCTTCCTATGTTTACCCTTGCATGGAAAGGCTCTTCCTTGATTCTAGCCGAAAATGATGCTAAATGTGCAGATGCTTCAGATAGCCGCATTTGTGAAAATGTCTAGGACCAGCATCAGAAATAACCAAAACTTTTCAGTCATCAGAAAGAAACAACAAAGATATATGAAAGAACATACTGAAATTAAATTTATAAATTATTTTACTTCCCTATCATGTTAGTAGAATTATTTATCGCAATTAATGCTAAAGAGAGAATTATGTAACTAACTTCTGAACCTAATCACAAACCTGAAGAGCACGAATAAAGGGTAGGAGAGAACAAGAGGGAAGAAACATTTCGAAAGCCCTCAAGAGAGGAAGAAAAAGGCGTTGCTCACAAAGAACTGAAACCATCTTGGACAAAGAGGTGAGTCCTTCGTCGGGATCACTTAAAACCTTGATATCTTCATCATCTAGTTCTCTTTTTTCTTCATCTTCAGGAGAGAGTTCTGTAGGAACAGATTTCTCGACAACACCAGGCTTACCAGAGATATTTGATGCAGTAACAGCCGACAAAGACTCTATCAAGCATCTTCGTTTCGCATTTTTTCTATTGTAATGAAATGTAAGGTCTTTATTACCACCTGGTGATAAATTGGTAGCTTCCACAGCCGCTCCAACATTATTTGCGATTTGAGAGGCAATATCATTCACCTTAATGGATGACGTTTCCCTGCAAGGTAAATTTCTCAAGTGAGACCTATGACCAACAAATGTTGATGAAACAAAGGAAAATAACTAATAAGTGACTGCATATAGATATAAACATCAGTTTCCAATGCTTCAGGGGAAATAATATGCTACAAGATACAAATATATGCAGAAATATTGATGCTAACCTTGCTGCTGTAATCTCCAGCCATACTGTTAAGCATGAAAGAGGAGAGACATCGGAGAAGCAGGAAGCAATCATTGCCAGTAGAGACCAACGCATGTCTTTTGCTCTTAAGAGCAGAGCCTCACCAGGACTTTTCTGTTTCTCACATTCTGCAAGAAGACCAAAAAGTTCCACAGGAACCATCACATTGTTTTCACTTGACAAGGACATCTCATTTGTTTTTCCCCTAGGAGCTGTATTTGGTGAAGACATAGGCTTCTTTCTAGTAGAATACATGCTTTTCAGAACAGTTAATATGTGTATCTTCAGTCGAGGATCACTAAACTCTTTAGATGCCTGAAAAATTGCATATGGAATGAGTTAGAACAGAGAAGAAATGTATCTGCAACTACCGAATTTCGTAAAGGAATTCTGCAACTATTTCAGCATCGTTGTCTTGGTAAAGTAGGCATTTATGAATCGGGATTAACACTAACCTGTCAGGCATGCATTTCACACACAGCCTTTTTTTCTGTTTTGTTTGTTTTGACACATGAAAGTTCATCATCACTATCTGATGATAATGCTTTAATAGTAGTACAAGTGATAGCAAAGAAGAATGATAGCAAAATAGACAGTAGAGGTTTCATGTTTTTGTGCTGTTATTTCACACAGAGTTATAATCTTCTGAAAAGTACCAATTTCAGTGTTAATGGTTCTATGCATATACACATATTTGGGTTTAACTATAAGGATTTTTTAGGCAGCTAAGCAGGATACAGAACTTACCACTTGGATAGTTGCATCAAACGGGTGCCCCACAACTTGAGCTTCAGTCAGAAACCCGACCTAAAAATAATCAAACTCAATGTCAATAACATTAAAAGCAATATTAAGAGCGGAGAATATAAAGCAAAAGGAGAATGGGAGTACCCAATCGTTGTCTTTTGCTAATACAGAAAGATATTTTGTGCTTAAAGGAATCTGATGCATTTGGCAGAAAGCTGTAACTAAACTCCAGTGCTGGCTTGCAGCTTTTTGTTGAGACCTAAACTCAGCTCCATCTCCACTGCCACTTAATAACCAAGATCCACAAGTCTCCCCTTCAGACATCAACGGGACGCTTGCCTTTTCCAAGTGTTGTAGAACGGCAAGTACAGCCCGTGAAGAACGCTTACTGGTTGTAACTCCAATATTAGAGATCTCTTCTTGATCAGCAGTACCGCTACTGTCACAGTGCATGTAATCATCTGCCAGAGCCTGAGCTAGAGAAACTGTAATATCACCTTCACGGGGGGCAGCATGAAATGCAGAACCCTTTGGCGAAAGATGCTGAAAATGCTCATTATACTCACTAGACTTGTAGAAAGAAGAAACTCTTCGTAAGGCAGCGATATCTATCCGAAGCATGCTTGCAGATAAGCCACAAAGCTCCAAAAGGAAAGCACATGAAGCAACCAACACGGAATCCTCAAAGTGCGAAATAGCAAGCGGCATTACCTAAAATAGGATAACACGAAAAAGATAGATGAAACTTGTTGGCACTTTAACCAATATACAGAAATAAACTTTCAAGCATCTTCATCATCAGTACAATGCCCGATTCCAGTCACTGGGTGTCAATCATCACAAATAACTCTCTGCACTCAATGGTGAATCAGGATGCAAGTGGAACTATTTTCCATAGGTTTCTTCAAATACTATCTAAACTTCTGGTCTGTACCAATAGTCCATCTAGAATAATGATTTACTATCATGCCAAAGCAGTAGCTATCTTGATTAAGACGTTTAGGAACCCTAGTTGAGAACTACAAAAAAGATGAGCATAACATTTACTGATTCAAAAAATGAGAAGATTTTTATCCATACAGTTGAAAGAAGAGACTCTTCATTTTGAGTCACAGGTGCAAGAAGCATTTGCACATCAGACTGAATATTTGCTTGTCCAGATGAAGCGCCAGACTGCTTTCTATGGCTGTTCTCATTCAACATCTGAACTCGTAGACCTAGAAGATGGTTGAAAGCTGCCAGAGCACGTCCCCGATGCAAGTAGTGCTCAACCCCAAATGCTGTCTCCTGTATAACATCGAACCAAATCAGACAATTGCATTACAACATCATCTTCTAAAATCCAACAAGATTTGTTACTACAATCAACATCAAGAACATCAAACAGTTTCGAACTTAACTTAGTTGAAGTATCACTTAGTCAGAGATCTACAGACTGCTAATAACAGTACTAATACAAGCCTATATTCAGTGAAAACAATGATCAAGGATGATCATTACGCTAGCATCAAATGGAACCATTCCCTAGTGAAATAGAGTCGAACTTGGAAATGCTAGTCAGAATATGGGTTTCAAGGAAACGGATTTAATCATTAGTCAAGCCGAAGTCAACGAGGATACTATCGTGAAAATGTTAAAGCCTCGAGTTGATAGTAGGGAGAGGAGACCCTAGAACCTTTCTAAAATAGTATTACCGCAATAGAAGACTCACACCTGCCACAGCTAATAAGACATAAGTTGTCTGTTATGCCTTATGAGATGTATTTGGTAATACTGCTATTGTAAAAGAAACTCACGACAAGCCATCATATAACATAGGATGTCAAGTACATAAAAGAGAAGGAAAGGAACATTTGAATGGAATTAGATAAAAACGGTGTTTATGCAATATATATGAGATTAAAAAAAAAAAAATCTTTTCGCTCAACGTGATTAAGAACGTACAAACATAGTATCATTTGAGAGAAGGGACAAACCTCCAATGAAGAAGCAAATAGCTCTTTCTCGACACTTTTCTGGATAGCAACTTCCCAAGACATCGCACTAACCTCACCATTTTCATGTGCATTAATGAAATAATTTATGTCTCTATGCAGATATGATTCTCCTGTTGGTACCCCTGCTAAGGATTGCCATCCAAAAGGTCCCTAAATTTTAAAAAAGAATGGCAAACCCTGTCAGGAAGGATACTGACAAACGATATTGCCCTAAAAAAGTAATCCTGAAAAAAGAGAAAAAAGAAACAAACAAAAACTATATATTGAAATAGTAGAAAACTGCTTGAATCAGTTTACTGCACCATCTGGGCAGATAAGATGCTTATCCAACTGTATTATTTCCAATACATTTTAACACCAACTTCACTAAATTATTTCAAAAGAGTTTGATGAAGTGAATGTGAAACAACTACAGCTTTAGTTAAAAAATGTGTTAGTGTGTCATAGGCGTCCAATAGTTTTTTAATTTGTTAATAGAGGGTATACTTTCTGCGTTGCATGCCATTCACTTAATAAAATTACTGTGAATATATGTGCCTGAGTAAAAGCTGAGTTTTGAGTTTAGACATGATATCCTCAAACCTTCCTTGACCTCTTCATTCCTGTGAGTGTCAAGGACACATTATATCTCACTAAATGTGGCATTGAGGACAAAACTGTGAGATTTGCTCTGGCGAGATCTTCCAACTTAATGAGCCTCGGTTGTTTCAACTACTCATCGTTTTAACATGTATGTTCTTCAGTTGTTTAACTGACCTGAAACACTATATTCATAATAGCACTGCAAGAAAAAGAACAAACTATAGGTGCAAGAAAGAAAAAAAAAACCTGCACAAAAAGCTGTATGAATCTCCTAATGCCCTTCGAAAACCAGCACGGAAGCATTTGAACCAATGAAGTATCGTGTCCAGCAGAAGAGAAAATGATCTCACGCCAATTCAAATAGTCTGACACAGCTGAGTTGCCAAATACTGCCAATTGAAAGATATCATTTGTGCTTGTTTTGTAAATAAAGTACTTTCGCCAGAAAAATTAGACAATATGAGTATTGTAGATGCCGATTGAACTGGAAAGCGAACAAGACTTGAGGGAAAAAACTGACCACTCTTTGCATCAGGAACCAAAGAAATGCCATTTGCATCATGTCCGAAGCAAGCCGCAATAAGAGTACGCCAAAGTGTAGGGAAGCGTTGAAGAGCAGGTCTCAGATTCTCCAATGTGCATTGTGCTGAGGAGCTAAAACGCCTTTTTACACTTCCACTGAACAAGCACTTATGGATTGGAGAAGGAGCATACATTAGGGTTGCTAGAGCAGCCATTTCTCCTCCTCCTTCAGCCATGTCATCAACCGTACGTATTACTTCTTCCATGTCTAAGACACTGATTTTACTACCAAGGACTACATTTTTTGATATAATAGCTCGGGCATTACATAAGGATGTATCATATTCATGTCCTTTAACCCTAGACAGCAACAACCACTTTGCCCATTCACAGTCTCCCTGGAAAGTTTCATGCATTAGTATATAAAGCAGACAAATTAACACTGAAATCGTAAATGCTAAAGAATGCTCTACAAATCATATGCCAAGCACACTTACCACAAGCAAAGAAAAGGAAGAGCAAAAGGAAAACATTATGTATCAGACACTGTCATCATAAACCCATGAACAAGCAGATAAGTTTCTGTACTAGCTCCCACAAACTCAAAACTGACAACAACCATTTGACGCCAAAACCAAAACTAAAATGAACCTACTGTTTACGTAATGGACTCCATATATGATTAAATAAATCATCTAAGATAGTTCTAAGTAAACCCCTTGGTGCTCGATCTCTCAGCCACAAAAATATGACAGATATTTTACCAAATAATTTTTGCTACACAAGATGGTGACCAAGAGAATCTAAATTTAAGTACCATAGAATCTTTGGCTGCAGAGCGAACTAGTGGGGAACTAGACCTCTGGTTAGTACATTAGGAAATCTTGACATAATGTAATGTTCCAAAATAACAGAAAGGAAAGTTCATGTGTGTGCTTGGAGAATTACAGTTTGAATTGGTAAAACCCAGATCAATTTGTTATTGACCAGAAAATCAACTGAATCTAGACCCCACAAATAAAAGCGAGACCAAATTTGAAAATAAAAAATCACAAGAAAAAATCAAACAACAAAGAAAAAGAAACAGGATTTTTAGAGTGACTCTCACTTGGAAAAATAAACACACTGGATTCTAGGAAACTTACTGCAGCATCTTGTAACGATATAAGAGAATCATTATCTAGAACCAACTCATGGTGATCAAGGTAAAGGTCCAGAAGATTTGGTAAATCATGTTGAGCACAATGGCGTATAACGAGTTTATGAAGAGCTTGAGCAGCATGTCTGTCAAATTCTTCACCAACATTTGGGAAACCAATATTAGGAAAAGCCTCGATAGATTCATCCAGAACGAAGCTTCTAGATATCTTGGTAATGAAGCCTGCACGAGCCAGAATCGGTACAATCTCTTCTGTACCATCCCAATATTCCTTCAAGAAAATTGATCGTTTGGCAAGTTCCTGCTCAAAGAGCCCTTTCAACCACGCCGAACACATATAATTAGCAGGAAACTTCAAAATTTTAACATTTGGCACAGTCAGACACACGACATCCAGTTCTTCAGGAGAGCAAATATACTTGTCATAATGAGAAGACACCACATTGAACCCCTCTGTTTCAGCAGAAGCTAGACCATGCAAATTTATTTGGAGATTTCCATTTGATAAAACTGTTGAAGGAATCATGTCAAGAAGCTTATTAACCTCCTCCCAGTCATCGTGGCACATATGGTACTCAAGTTGAGACTCCCATAATACATGAACACCCATAAGCAAAGGCCTATCCAGCACTATCTGTGGAGCAAAATAAACATATTCATGTACATATAAAAGCATCCAAAACCGAAAGCAACAAGCTATCCACAGACACAAATATATAATCAGATACATACAAATAGCTAAAAGTATGGATAGTTGATGTAAAGTATTTCTAACAACTCTGCTTATGCAATATCAGTAGACAAGAACATGTGGTAAGGGTGCAGCTAATCACCTCAAAAAGTAAGACTGGCATAACATATTGTTTTCAAACGAGATGAGACCGCAATTTCAATGAGGAAAACCACAGAACCACGTGAAGAAGCTATCCTATGACTGTTTTCTACTATTATTTGGTAAAAATAGCTTTGGGAAGTTATACATGCTAAAAGGGTCATTAAACGTCGTGACCAACCCATGCCGAAGCTAATATCTATTTGATGAGAATGCCCAGTGAACCCATGAAGGTTTTGCCCCAGTATGCACCAAGGAAACATTTTGACTTGTCAGAGGTCTTAGGGATCTCCTCCGTTTTCTAACTGTGGTTTATTGCAAACACAAAAAGATTTCATATGTGAACATTGTTGAGTTAAATATTATTTCAACCCGTTATCTTAATTTGACCAATGCTATTCAAGCTCATGTTTTAAAACAATGATGTGTATATTGACCAGGTTAAATTGCAGTACTGCTTACAGATAGGATCAGATGCAGTACAAAATATAACTTACACGATCTACGGCTCTTTGATCCCAGGCGTCAGACCACAAGGCGGCACCAGCCCAGTATCCAGCATGTGTTATATCTTCATCAACCACGGGAAACACACAGCTTTCGCTTATACTTGCCCAAGGGCCTATCACAACTCCATCGATCTCGCCACACTCAATTTTACAGTTGTTTAGCGACAACAAGCACATCATGTGCAACTTGTTTTCTTTCTGACGACCGTGAAAGGTTCTCCAGAAACTGCTGCTCGGATACAACCTCTTTGGCAAAGAAAACAACCAAGTGTTACTCAGTAGAGAACCGATACCCAAAGAGATGTGATAATAAGACTAACAAAAGATAATTGCAAGGCATAAGATGAAAGGCACATAAAAAAGAACAGAAAGCCCGAAGAAGAAAAAAGTTATAAACCTCAATAAGAGCTATCCTCTCCAACATCTTCCACTCATGTGGTCCAAGGTACCCATATCTTTTCAACTCTTCAGCAATTTGCATTCGAAGAGATCTTCTAACAGTACCAAACAACAATTGTTTGAGGCTAACCTCAATGTCCTCTCCGAGCCTTTGTAATGTTGCTACAGCAAGTGAAGTCTCTCCCTATTGATCACACGGCATCAGCGCAGACAATATATAACAGATTCACATTCATTCACAGAATCACTAATATGTTACCTTCAAAAGCAGATCATAAGCAATAGCTCTTGCCACATCACGGACTTCATTAAAAGTATCATGAGGTTCTTTCTCAGTTACTAAATCTTTGAAATGCTGCAGATGTAGTTGAAGCACTGCTAAAGGGAGACGACCTGAGTGCAAAGCATCCTTGACAATGGCCTTCAGATCCATATTATCTATCTTCCAGCGTGCAATCATATCCTTAGGATTTTCCAAGGGAATCAATAGTCTCCCCTGAACCTCGTCTTTCGTTGCAACAACAGATAATGCATTACACGTGTCCGAGTCAGAAGTGGAAGAGATCGAGAAGGGTTCAACAGGAGTCAAAGCGAGCTTTTCAGTGTCCTCAAATGCCAACTCAGATGCAGGTAAGGCCTGTTCCAGTGGATTTCGTAGCTCCGAAGGTACAATAACAAGACTAGAACTTTGAGGATGAGAGTCATCCAGCAATGAAGTTTTATCCACCATACTCAACACATCCCTACCATCCACCTGTTACAAAAACGAAAAGAAAAGTTAAACCCATGTTGAAACTTACACAAGGAAAAACTTATCTATATACAACAATAGCGATCCAACTCTATACCAATCCTTGACCCGGTATTCTGTAACGTGCACCAAGTTTACACTGCAGACTCCTGATAACCTCTAGAAAGTGAGCCATCTCGTGGAGCCTCCTCGAATTGCTTATTTGAGTTTGTGCTCCATTTAAAACAATCTGGACCTGAAATTTCTCACTCTTATGCTGTAGTAGCCCGTATTTCCGTACCATTTTGGTTGCAAAGCTTGCTGCTAAGGACAGAAGTCTGCAAGATACAGCTAAGCATCAGCTTAAATAAAAGATAAAAAATGATTCTCACATATTCAACCTCAATGCAGGAAATGGATAGTTTAAGATTTATTTGCTTGAAATCTAACACATCTCCACGTTGGCCGCATATATCGACGAACAAATACATATAATGCATTTTTGAAAATTATCCCAAACGCCAAGTAAATACAACCTGAATTCCCAGGAGCATAACTATATATATGAACTATAAGCTTAACATTAACAAGGTAAGGATGACCGATTAATGAACACATCCACACAAACTAAAAATATGACAAATACATGTGAACATGATGTACCTCGATGCAAGAGAAACCTCGTTATCATTCCCAGCTCTACAGAATATCGGATAAACGGCAGAGAAGAGCAATCTAAGGATGCCTTCTTCGGCCATATTAACATCGACAAGCATTTCCAGAGATCTGTTCCAGCCGAAATATAAAACACAAACACTTAGAAAGTGACTTTAATCACCAATAAGACTTTTATATACTAGCAAATAATGAACATGAGCGACAAAGTACTTATAACAAGACGTAGTGATACAGCATGGTAACTTACTGTTGTATTTCATCAGCTTTCAAGTAGTCCAAAGCCAACTGCAATCGACGCAATCGAGCAACTTTCAAGTCCCACCCTGATATGACATTCACAATCTGCAAATTAGCAATATACTGAACATTCATTTCATCATATCAAAAGCGTGTATCAATTATGAGAAAACGCCAAATATCATAGCTAACAACCTAAACAAAAATTACAGTAGTGACAAAAATCATAGATTTAAAGAGAGATCATTTAGCCAATATACATAATAACTCAAGAGAGATGTAAAATGATGGGGATAGACCAACTGCTTGAAACTCAGGTACATTTACCTCATTGCATAGATCAAAAGGCATATAAATTGGGTGGGGTAAAATATAGGACAAGACGTGTAGCTAGAAGTAACAATTTCACATAGCAACTTTTATTAACATTGAAACCTCAATCACACCAAGGACTTCAATGAGAATGTAGTCAACACAAATATTTCTCTACAGCCAGAATATCCTACAGGACATTTGCTGATGATGATAGAGAAAGGCAATGTCAGATTACCTAAACCGTTTGAACTCCTTTAACCAAAATGTCTTACATTTTAACATAAAAAAAGCTCTGGTCCAAAATAGTAATACATCTTTCACAAGTTCCTAACCACCTTGACCAGTGAATTTCTGTGCATATGATTCTATAGTTTAATTGCCATGTATGTGGGTTCGGTGTTGATGAACTCACATTCATACGTGAACACATTCTCAGATAACGTAGTAGATAATTTTCTCATACATAGTTCTCTACTATAGAAATATGATAGAAATCAGGATTTTATTGTTAATCTAAGTCCAACCAAATACTGATCAAAATGCATTTCATATTATCTTGCAGGCTCACCCTCTTTAAATTTATGCATGTCCAATGTCTCCTGTCAAGTCTGCAATTTTATTATTTTACTATCAATATTCCTATTTCTGGAACTTTCTCCTTCCAGAAAGATTTCCAGACATGCCACTTACTAAAGATCAATTCGTCGAATTGGTTAACAATGAGTACTCTTACCTCCAACAAACATGAAATGATTAATCAGAGTAACATTTTCAGAACAAAACATGAAAGATCAAGAAAATGCTGAACTTTAAAATAAACAAGGCTGTTACGATTGAGTAATTAACATCAAATCTGGAACAAGTTATACCGTTTTTCAAACATAAGAGATCCGCCTCTTCAGGGCCTTCATACAAAAGAACTCTATCCAGAACTTCTACTTTCCAAGGTGGCCAGAGCTCTTTGAGTTCCTTGGTCCCAAAATCTTTTTCAATCTGATCCCTAGTGCAATTAAAGGTACTGGGCCGCCAATAACAAATCGATTCTACTGGATTACCAGTTGTTGTGACTGAAACTGAGGGAAGAACAACAAAGAGACCATTTTCTGTAACCAAATACAAACAACCCTGGAAACAGCAACCAAGAGCTTCACCAACAAACACTTCTTCTGTATCCAGAGGGCTACGCCTTGGGAAAGGAGAAGCCAACACATTGTCCTCGTGAATTGTTGATTCTACCTGCATATGTGTATGAATAATGTGAAAGCCCTTTCCGCCATTTACATCCCAAGTCTTGCTGAGTCGTGTGATCCCAAGGGGAGAAAAACAAATGGTATCATCTTTACTACGTCCACTTCTAGGTAGAAATATCCTGCGTGCTGGGTTTGATGATACTATGGAACTCGAAATTCCCTGATCTTTATTTTGTGAGGCAGCAGAAAAACCGCTCAAATAGTAACTATAATTGCCTCTATTATCCTGTAAGTGACACTTCTGGTTTTCCAAAGACTTTACATCTCCTTTGTTGAACCCACCGTTGCTCAAGGATACATTATGTAAACTCTTATGATGGCCTATGTCAGAGCCTCCAATCTCCCAACGAACAAAGACATCAAGTTCGGAGTGCCCATAGTATGGGAGCAACTTGTTAGAAGAAGAACTTTTTTTCAATGCGTAATCGCCTGGATATATTAGATAGATAACACCATATTCATCAACAACCGCCAAAAGTGAAGAACTCAAAGAAACCATCAATTTTTTGAAATTTCTCTTCGAGCGGGAATGGTCTTCACTTTGGTCACTTGTATTACCATTAATCTTATCATATTGGTCGTTTTGCCTATCAGCATTTGTTTGCCCCACATTTCCACCCTCAACGGTCGCTTTTCTTTCCCTTAACAGCTTTTGTTTTGGGTTGATTCCACAAACTTGCAAAACATCAAGACATTCTACAAGTTTGCCTGTTGTTGCACAATAAACGAAGACTAGACCAGATGCATTGAGACAAACAACGACATTATCAGAAAACTGAAAGTCAGTCCACTCAGATTCTAGACCCTGGCTCAGTGATGTATCATGAAGGTTCAGTGTGGTAACCCAATGTATCCCCCACTGGTAAATTGTAGTAACCACAACTAAGACATTGCAAAATTTCACTCCACTTCCTTCACTAGCGTTGCCCAAGACAGGACCTTCTAGCGCCATGACAAAACCAATTAAGCGATTTGACGTGCTTGAGAATATCCTTAAGCATTTGAGTTCATCATAGTTGACATCTTGGTCTAACAAACTTGAATTTGAGTTACCCAAATCAGCAGCTAAACCTTGCAGTACTGTTCCATCACCCTGTTGTTGCTTCATATCTGAAGCAGTACCTGTACGAGAGAGGAAGCCCAAAAATACCGAAATGCTACTAGAAATGCTAAATGAAACAACCTCTGCTGAACAAGGAAACGACGGACTTGCAGGGAACTTTGTGGACATTTTGCTCCCAGATTCAATAGTTTCAACTTCGTTACAAAACCATATCTTTGATGTAGAATTATCTATAGAGGACTCATTGTTACTGAATACACCAGGGGCATCATTTAATCTTTGTTCACATCCAATGTTTCCATTTACTCGACACGAGCCACTATCCTCAGTTGCCTGAGTATAATAACTTTTATCAACTGAAGTGGCGGAATGGCCCCACTTCTCCCACCCCCCATTTCCGTCCATGCATTCTGGCGATTGTTTTGTCTCTTTATTGGTTTTACCAAGGTAACGAAAAGCATGAACAGTGATGCCATGATCATCAGACACAAATAGAAGTTCTCTAAAAGCAGCTCTTTTGTGCTGATTGTAAGCATCCCCACAGTGTCCCCAAGCCAGTGATTTGACACCAGAAAGAACAGGATAACGCTTAGATCTTGAAAATGTATTTTTTCCACCATTGTAATCATCTTCTACAGCTCCGGAAGTACTTGGGATATCATCCAGCAAATCTGACCGAATAGAATCCACCAAACCTGAAGACTGTAAATTCTCATCACTTGACTCGTGATGAGTTTCCGGATAACACCTACCCAAGTCATCTGTATCCCTACACTCCCCTATGAATGTAAAATAAGTAAATTAATTGTACATTTCGTTGCCAGAATCAGAAACAAGAAGAAAAGTAGAATGCATAGTTTCAAATAAAGTTACCAGTGGTCAAAGGAATCAATAAAGCTTCACATTGATATGAAAGTAATAACAGTAGCTCCCTCGTTGGAGAAATAAAAGCTCCACAAAACTCTGAAAGGTTCAGTCGAGTTTCGGATGGACTCCACTTCGACACCTGCAATACTGCAGGGCCATCCACAGCTCCATTGACACAAGAGAACGCCATTTTGATCCTATGCACATAACCAACCTGAGATCTTAAGTGACACAATGGTTTTTGTCACTATAACTACCGTAAGAGATCTGATCATGAATCCTAAATGCAGCATACCCCAGAAGTTTATAAGACTGAATTCTAAGCACTGAGAAACAACTTGAAATCACACAAAAACCGACACTCATTTCCTTTATTTTCTATTTCTGCCACAAAAAAGGGTTTCTCTTATATTTTTCCAGAAATTCAGCATTATATAACATTTGTCTGACATATAGTTCAGAAATCAGTATATAAACCCATGAGCTCTTATCCAAATGAATACACCCTAATAAGTAATTTTCTAAGCCAAGTTTTCAATTCCTTGTGTTTTCGAATGGTGTTTACCTAATCAATAAAACTGAACTTAACAAAAACAAGAACTCACTTAAAATTACATACCTTAATTTTGAAAACTAATCAAATAATCCACACTGTCCAAACCTGGACATCAGATCGAAGATCAATTAATCAGTAATAACAGAAACGTATAACCAAAGTACAACTAAATTGAGGAATTATAAAACCCTAAAAAGTATTTTGACTTCAATAGTTTAGTTGGGGTGAGGAACGCACATCTCTGAAAATCTTCATCGATAATTTCTCCCAGAATTTAATTTCTTCGTTCTTTTTTTCTGTTGTTGTTGTTGTTTCTTTTTGAATGAATCAATTTGTTTTGTTTTCTGTCTCTAGAAAATGAAAAGAAAATATAATTTGGAAAAATTACTAATAATGCCGAGAATATTAGTTTGATGAATCTCATCATCGGATGGTAATCACGTGATACGCACGTGAAATGAGTTGAAAGTTGAAAGTTGAAAGTTGAAAGTTGAAAGTTGAAAGTTGAAAGTTGAAAGATGGATAAGAGCAAAGCGGGCATTGGCTAATAATGCCTAAATACCAAGCCAGGTGGATGGACAAACTCGGTTTTGGGCAGTGGCACATTGACTAAATGAGGTAATATGAACCGACTGAGGCAACCTGAACCGTTCGGCCTAGGTTACGCCGAGGCTCGGTAACGGTCAGATCCAAATGACTCTCATTTCTCTCCCTATAAATTCAACCAATTTCAACTCCAAAATCACACCTTATCCACTCAAAAATTCTTTTATTGTCACTTCAATCTTAATATTTTCATCTCAAACTCTTGATTTCAACTTCTGCTAAAAAAATCAGAAAAAACAATGGTCAGCTCATCACAAGCACAGAATACTGAATTAGGAAAGGGTTCACAAAAGCCTCACGGTCCAAGGTTTAATCTCATTGAAGATAAAGCTATCTGCAAAGGATATGTATCATGTACGCTTGATGTTGAATGGTGTTAGTCAACAAGTTGCAACGCTTTGGAAGAAGTTTTTGAATTATTTGAAAACTGGGAATCCAAATAAACGTGACTACAACGAGTTATCGGGTCGTTTTTATGTAATCAGCAAAGCCGTGAGCGCTTGGGTAGGTGTGATGATGCAAGTGAATCGCCAAAAAGAAAGTGGTGCTACTAAATCCGATATAGTAAGTTAATTGTATTTCAAATTGTATTGTTGATTTTTAAAACCTTTATCAAGTTGTTGTGTGGCTAATCTTTAAATGTTGAAACTACAGATGCGAAAAGCTCGAGAGGCATGGAAACTCAAATAAAGTTCGGGTTTCAACTGCTAAAAATGTTTCCATATTCTCAAAGTCCTGAACCGATTTAACCCCGAATTATTGAATGGATATAAAGTACCAAAGCAATCCCCTTACGAGACCCTTCAAGGGTCTTCGTCTACTTATTCTTCACCATAAATAGGCTCAGCCCCACAACCCAACTCAAGCGTATTCCAGCATGCAAATAGTAATCTTAATGTTAATGGAAATACAAAAAGATATGACGGACCAAGCAACAAGAAATCTAAAAGGATCATAAAGGCGGCTCAAGAATCCACTGAATCTTCAACTTCAGATGTCAACTTCCAAAAAAATTTTGAAAAACAAGAAAATACTGACATTGGTAAAATGGTTGAATGCAAGAAAATGGTTGCAGATATTAGGAGAGGTCACAAAGCTCTTGAAATGAATCTTTTTAATGCTCACATGAGAGGAATCTTGGGAATGGACACGTCAAAGATGAATCAGACGCAACTGCGACTCTGGCAAGAAGAAATAAATAAAATGAAGCACAAAAGGCACAACAATGCCCAGACTCAGTTGACGTTGATTCTGATGAGGAGGAGAATGAGGATATCAGTAATGCCATTGTTCCACTTGATTAGTGGTAGTTTTATATTTTTTAAATTTAATCCTTGGTTTTAACGCTTTAATTTCGATCAAGTCCTTTAGTTACAATTTCAATTTCAGTGTTGTTTTTCACCAATTTGATCCTTAATTTCAATATTTGATACTTAGATTACACAAATTCAATTGAAATAAAAGAAATAAAATGATTAAAATAATAACTAAAGGTTCAAAAACTAAAAATAAATCTTGTGAGGGTTTCTTCTTCCAAAGTCAGCCCACAAGTGTGCAGTGAGATCCTCCCTTAGACTACTATATAATCCTCTGTGTTCAATTCTTGTTTATACCATTCATTACTCTCTTGATGGCACACCGTGAAGGGGTTGAACATCTTTCCTCAAATCCTGATGTGGATAACTTGTCCAAGTGGGATCCCGTCGGGTTTCTTCGATTACCACATTATGCAAAATGATGTAAGTGAGCATAACACAATTCATTTCTATTGATTTAGACGAACGATACGGTCCACAAATTATATGGAACTTTCGCTTCGAAACTTCAAATGCTCATTCAACATCTTTTCTAACCGCCATCTGTTTGGTATTAATATGTTGTTTTGCACACTCGTCGTGGGCTACCTGAGCGTAAGCTTGAACTAAAGTTGACCACTGTGGATAAATTCCATCCGCCATAAAATACCCACTTTGATAGTTATTGCCGTTGACGGTGAAATTTGAAGCTGGAGCAGTCCCATACTTCATCTCTTCAAGCAAATGCGATTTATGCAAAATATTGATGTCGTTATTTGAACTCGATAGTCCAAAAAAAACATGTCGTATCTGGTAATCATAGGAGGCAGCCGCTTCCAAAACAACATTTGGTTTTGTGTAGTGGCCCTTATACTAAGCTTGCCAAGCATAAGGATATCCATGCCACACCCAATGCATGCAATCAAGGCTACCTAGCATTCCGAGAAATCCTCTTTTGGTGTTCTCAACTAGTAGTCGGTCGACATCATCTTGCGTTGGTTGTCATAAAAAACATGGACCAAAATGGTTGACTACAGTTGAGATTTTCGTATGTTGTTGTTTTTACCATATGACAATACTCGTCACATGCATCCTCCGGCACACCATAACCTATAATACTTAGGGATGCAGTGACCTTTTGTTCAGGACTATGTCCTCGTATGTTTAGTGCATCAAATTGATAGTTGAATTTAGGGTTTACCCGACAAAGTTCTCCAATAACCCGCATGGCCAAGTGTTGCGGCATGCGGAAGCGATGTTGAAAATCTTCATCAGAGTACGCACTTCTATTAATAAAATAATCACGTATCATTTGTTTATGTCCTTTCTCTCGATATCTCCACGTTAATTTTCTTGTCAATACGGCTCTTGGTTCTGGATCTCGAGCTATTTTCCCTGAGTATAATTGTATCATATGGTTAGTCATCCTTTTATCATCGTCTGAATATTCATCCATTTGATCTATATGTAGCATAATTCTTTCAGCCTCTTGGAGCCATACTTCCCCTATCATTTATGTTTCTTCATTTTCCATGTCAGGATCCATAAGTTGAGATCAAGAGTTTGAGATGAAAAGATTAAGATTAAAGTGAAAGTATAAGATTTTTTTGAGTGGAGAATGTGTGATTTTGGAGTTGAAAATGTTTGAATTTATAAGGAGAGAATCATAGTCGTTGGATGAGAGCCGTTGAGATTCGACATCGAATCTCATTGAGCCGCTCGGCCCATGCTAGGCCGAGCGCTCAATGTGAGTCGATCGTCACAAACAAAGACGATCGACTTACTTTGAGCCTCGATGGTCAACCCCCCAATATACCCATTTGCCAAGTCTTATTTTGGGTTTGCACATCCCACTATGAGGTGGTAATTGGAAAATTAGTCAAAATGCCCACCCACTAGCTTTGTTCCAATTGGTAGGGTTGTGCAAAGCGCACCCCGCCGACCCAACCCAAAACCGTAGAACGGATAACGGACCTACTACTAGGCGGATTGGATTATAGACACATATGCATCCCTCTAAATCCGATAACCAAACTGATTCAATAGGTTAAGAGGGTTATACCAAAATTATTTTAGATAACCCTGTCTTTAAGAGTACTATGAACAGGGACGGAGCTACACTTGGTCCAATGGGGACATTTCCCCCCTATAATTTTTTAATTATCATACTAAACTTATAAAATTGGGGTATTCATAAATTTTTCCCCCCTTAATTTTAGATATTACTTAAAAAGCCAATATTTTATGTAAATTTTATGATTTGCTTTGAAAACTATTGGTAGTAGTCTTGTTTTATCAAAATTATATAGAGACAAAGTGAAAATTATCACAAAGTATTAAGTCTAATCATTAATTAAAACGTCTTACAACTTATATGGTGTCTTAGTGGCACCATTTGAAGCAAAAGACAACATAATTGAACAACAACAAAAAAAAATTGCGACCTTCGACCGCCTATTTTTATGGTATTACTAGTTTATCTATACATATTTATCCCCCAAAACAATAAATTCTGGATCCGTCCCTGACTATGAATGCACCAAAATTGAAACCAGACTCTTTAAGGGATTCTCAAATACTTAAAAGGTTTTTTGCAGATAAAAAAACAAAAACAACACTAACCACAACATCGTTAAGACCTAGTAAGTTTGTGTTTGTAGTGATCCTAATCTCTGAACAAGAGTTTCATCTCTTCTAATATATCATCACTCAAGTCTATATTTGCAGGAAATATTCCACACAATATTGTGGAGATTGAGATTATTATTTATATATATGTCAAATACAGACATACATGGATTGTTTACCAAAATACAGTTTCAAAAGTAAACAAGTAATAGTCATCGTATCTTAACTAGGAGATATTCTAGGAAGATTTGGCTTTTCTGTTGAGAAAGGATTATGGTCATAAGAGCCAGGCAGTTGAGAGTCTTGAGGGAAGTTTGTATACGTATCCTTGAAACTCCCCCTCAAGTTGAGCCTAGACGAATGTTCAACTTGTCACGTATGTACTGAAACCTTGGTGCAGCCAACCCTTTCGTAAAAACATCAGCAAGTTGATCCTCGGACGAAATAAACTTGACTTGTAGTTATTTTTTAGCAACCCTCTCACGAACAAAGTGATAATCTATTTCGATGTGTTTGGTGCGGCATGGAGAACTGGATTGGTTGTAAGACAAGTGGCACTCAAATTATCACACTACAATATTGGTGTTGATGCAGCAACCCCAAGCTCCTTTAACAAGGATTGTATCAAAATAATCTCAAATGTAGCAATAGCCACACCTCTATATTCTGCCTCTGTGCTTGATTTCAAAACTTTTAAGTTTTGTTTTTAAGCACTCCATGATATGAGATCCCCCCCAAAAAAATATATAATATTCACTGGTAGACCTACGGTTATCCAAGTTACCTGCCCAATCTGCATCTGAGTATGCATATAGTGAACTATCAGTACTTGGTTTCAAAAACAAACCATAATCAATTGTATGCTTAAGATATCTTAAAATACGTTTTACAAGCTCCCAATGTTCTACAAACGGGTCATGCATATATTGACAAGCCTTGTTAATAGCAACCGAAATATCCGGACGAGTGATATGTAAGTATTAAAGGGCTCCAACTACGCTGCGATATAGTGTCGGATTATCAAATTTTTCACTACCTTGTTTTTGAAGTATTGTCTGTGCTGCAAGTGGTGTACAGATTGGCTTGTCCCCATCCAATTTAGTACGTCGAAGCAAATCAACTAAATACTTATGCTGGGTTAGGACTAGATTCTGACCTTGAGAGAAAACTTCAACACCTAGAAAAAAAGATAAGGCACCCATATCTTTTACTGCAAAAACATCACTTAAGTCAGCAATAAGCTTATCAATAAGAGTTGTACATCAACCTGTGACTATGATATCGTCTACATATATCAAAACATATGTAACTGAGTTGGAAGCTTGCTTGACAAATAAAGAGTTGTCTGCTATGGATCACATGAATCCCAACTTAGTAAGATAACCACTTAACCTTGAGAACCAATCCCTTGGAGCTTGCTTAAGTCCATTCAAGGACTTATGTAGCTTGCAAACATGATATGGATAGTTTGGATTTATACATCCAGTTGGCTGCTTCATGTATAGTTCTTCCTCAAGGACACCATGAAAGAAAGCATTTTCCACATCAAGTTGTCGAAGCTGTCAGTGATTCATGACGGCAATGGATAAGACTAACTTGATTGTGCAAGGCTTGATCACCGGACTGAAGGTTTTCCCATAATCAATCCCTTCTTGTTGATGGAACCCCTTGGTGGCTAAACGAGCTTTGTAGCATTCAACAATCCCATCTGGGTTTTGTTTAATTCGAAATACCCATTTGGAACCAACAATATTAATTCCATTTTCATACTTCATTAAAGACCATGTATCATTTCTTATTAGTGCATTAATTTGCATATCCATAGCCTTCCTCCATTTAGGATTTGTACATGCTTTTGAGTAGCATGTTGGTTCCATGAAGTTTTGACCATTCAATGGATGCTTCGTCGCAGTAAGACAAAGTTTTTGTACATGTTTAGTGATCCTTGACCTTGATCGTATCTTCATTGGGTGAACCTGACTTTGTGTGTTTTGATTACTAGGTCCACTATGACTTGTTACAGGTTGTTGCAAAGTTGTTGAGATGGCAGGCTGTTGCAAAGAGTCTATGACGTTAGGAAATAACACATTCTCTGAGTTGTCACTTTGTTGCTCATTTGATGGGGTGCCAAGAAGAACAACAAACTTTGAATTACTCTGAATAGATAAGTCTGACATGGTTGGAGTTACTATGTTCTGACGATGTGGACTCTCTTGATTATCCTTTACAACAGCTAGACTTATAGAATCTCTAAAAGCTGAAGATGTAAGCAATTTGGTGTTCGGAACTTGTGAATCTGAACACAACACATGTCTATCTTACTGCATAAGAGCAAATATAAAAGAGCTTTCCTCAAATCTGACATGGCGAGATGTGTACATTCTATTCGTTTGGCGATGTAGGTACATATATCCTTTATAAGCACTATTATATCATATAAACACACAAGCTAGTGATCCGGGTTCTAGCTTGTTGTAATTATATGGTCGAAGACAGGGATAAGCTAAAAATCTAAAGACTTTTAGGAATGAATAATCTGATATTTTTTTGAATAAAAGTTGCAGAGGGGTTTGTATGTCTATAGTTGAAGCTGGAATCATATTAATGAGATAACATGTTATTGTAAATGACTCTGACCAAAAGGATTTAGGCATATAGGAATGGAACAATAAAGCAAGACCTGATTCTGTGATGTTCCTAATGCGACGCTCTTCAAGGCCATTTTGAGGTAATGTATGAGGACAAGAAAATCTATGTTGGATGCCGGAGTCATTGAGAAAAGAAGTAAATTTTTTGTATTCTCCCGCATTATCGGATTGAAAGACTGTGATTTTATGGTCTAATAGGTTCTCTATATGCATTTTGAATTTGAATAAAGATAGGTACAACATCAGATTTTTGCACCAAAGGATAAATCCAAGTATAATGAGAAAAGACATCCATAAATAATATAAAATATCAAAAACCATTCCTAGACATATGTGGTGAAACCCAAATGTCGGCCACTATTAAACTCAGAGGTTTATATCATAAACAAAACTACTAATTGTAAAAGGAAGTTTCTTGCTCTTACTCATATGGCAAGAATGACAAAAATCAAAATATTTATTCAAAACTGGAAGTGAAAACTTTGTGATGACTTTATTGACGGTGCGGAGCATTGGATGACTAAGTCGGTGGTGCCAAATTGGTAATATGCTTGATTGAAAGGACTTGGGTTGAATATGAGTACATATCTCTCCCGCATCATCAAATATGTAAAACTCGTTTCTATTCCTCCCCTGCAACAGTGTTCTCCTGTGCAATTGTCCTTCACAACAAAGAAACTTGTGTCAAATTCAAAATAAACATTGTTATCCTTGCAAAACTATTAGACAAATAGCAAATTTCTTCTTATTTTCTGAACATGAAAAATATTACGAAGATGAAATAATCTTGTGTTATGAGTAAGGGTCGCATTACCAATATTGGAAATCGGAAGAGAATTACCATTTTCGACCTGTACTTGATATGTTTCATCATATTCATGTGGGATATTCAAGTTACTGATGTCTGCAGTCATGTGATGGGTTACGCCTGTATCGGTAACCCATTTGGCATTAACTAACCCTCCAGGTAGTGCTACATAAATAGCTGGCTATCTTTGCTGCGGCATAAAAGTTTGTTATCGTTGTTGTGGCATAAAGGTTGGTCGTCTTTGCTGTGGTACAAAATATTTATCAAAGCGGAACCAATATTCCAAGGCTTCATGATTTCTACGGCCACAAAGCTGACACGGTCCTTGGTTTTGAGGATTGTTGAACCTTTGACGATGTTGGTAACGACCTTGTGGGACTGATTTCTCGGCCTTCTTTGATCTGGTCTATGAGAAAATGGTGCTCTGCTGAAGGTAGATACATTATCTAATGGTCGCTGCAGTGAGGCCATTTGCAACTCAAGTCTCATTTCATAAGTCAAAAGATGAGCATAGAAAGTGTTCATATCCATCTCGTCTACCATACTTAAAGATGTAACAACATGATCATAAGATTGATTTAATCCACTTAAGATCGATTGCTTTATATCGTCTTCAGAGATTGTTATCCCTGACACTGCAAGAGAATCAAAGAGAGACTTAGCCTTTGAGAAATATTGTTACATTGTGTCATCACCTTTCTTGAGATTGTGCAGCTCCCTTCTCAAATGCATTTGATGGGATTTAGTTTGAGGAGCAAATCTAGTCTCTAACGTATCCCAAACTTGCTTCGATGTTGTTAGACCAAAAACTCGGGTCATGACTCCTTCTGTCAATGAGGACAATAACCATCCCATAAGGATTTGATCTTGTTCCTCAAATTTTGTTAACTCAGGGTTGATTTCTTGTGAGTTGGGAAGAGTACGTGGTTTTTTTTTAATTAACCCATCAACGTATTCAACTAGTTTGTATCCATTCAAGAGAGGTTTGAATTATAGTTTCCATAACACATATTTTTTTTATTTAACTTGATGTTGATGAAATGGTTAATAATTAACTTGATGAAGAGATGTGTTATTTTCTGCTTTTTTTAAGTTTTGTTCTTACGTGGTTTTGAGATCGATCGCCTAATACCAACTCAAGTCTATATTTGCAAGCAATACTCCACACAATATTATGGAGATTGATATTATTATTTATATATATGTCAAATGCTGACATACATGGATTGTTTACCAAAATACAATTTCAAAAGTAAACAAGTAATAATCATTGTATCTTAACTAGGAGATATTCTAGGAAAACTTGGATTTTCTATTGAGGAAGGATTATGGTCATAAGAGTCAGGCAGTTGAGAGTCTTGAGGGCAGTTTGTATATGTATCTTTGACATCATCAGTTATTGAGAACACTATGTTTATGGATTCTATTAATGAGCCTGGATATTCTTCATGCTCAAGAAAAGATGAGCAACCTTTTGTTCCCATAAACAAATTGATACATGAAAGAGAAAAAGGTAATGTTTATCCCTTTTATCTTATAGATGCTCAGACTCATATGTTGAAAGAGAAACATCCAAGGAACGTGCTGAAATCGTCAAGCATTTGAATTTTCAGTCTTCTAAAGTTTAAGGATAAATGACAAAGTGATGTTGACCTTTATCGGTAAGGATAATGAAAAGATTCACATATTAAAATCTTAAAAGAGGAGAAGGCTTTACTAAATAAGAAAATAAGATACCTTGATTTAAGATTGGAGAAAAATGCATTGGAATAAAACTTCTTTAAGATGCTCCTCCTACTACTTGTAGTCAATCTGTCTGTGAATCAGAAAGTGTTGCCTTATTTTTTACTTCTAAAAAAATTATGGAACTTAATAAAGAAATCGCATGTTTTAAGAATGGGTCTCATAAATTCATATGATCAATCCTCTTCTAGAATCATGTGCTCAAAGTATACATACACATTCAGAGGCTAAACAGTTCAATTTATATGACAAGGAAAAAATTGTTCACCTTGATTACAAAGAATCTCTCGAAGATTCTTGTACTAAAACAACTCACTCTAATCCTATAAGAACTCAAAATTTTTGTTACTTTTGTAAATCGGAAGGACACTTTCGTTAAAATTGCATATTCGTAATGGAAAACAAATGATTCAATGATCTTCAGCATACTTTGAATCTAGTTCTTAAGAGCGTGACTGATAAACCTTTTGGTTTTGGGATAATGTATGTTAATAATCATTGTATTATAAAGAAAAGTATGAAATCTATCAATTTTACTCACTCCAATTAAAAAAACAAGTTGTTTTTCACGACATTTACACAAATCGTCCTCAAATTAACAATTGAAATAAAATTTCTTCTATTAACAAATATTTTAAGGCCTGGGTTCCCAAAAACATATTTATTCCCACAAAAAATTCTCAGTAGCATTTATCTAGAGAAACTGTTCATCTTGAAGATATGAACAAAGTGATGGGTATAGAGATCTCGTCAACTAGTTCTCAAAGAAAGGCAGTCGAACCCAGGTAAGAGTTCAAACTATATATCATACTATGACGATATCAAGTTGTATGACAATTTATCTAGATCTAATAAAAGCAAACCTTCAAGGGATAAAATTGTGCAAAAATCTAACAATGAGTTATGACTCATTGTAAGTATGGGAATGCTCACTCCAACACAATATGATTTTCTTGGCTAAATGCATCCTCATCAATTAAATCATGTTAAGATAAGGAATCTATAGTAAACAAGAGTTCTATTTTTGTTTATATAGTGCCTTAGGATTCATATATTTTAGATAATGACTAGAAATCTCATGGTTGATTACTTTTGGTGTATTTTGCATGCGTTAAGTGTTTAGTGGGATCCTAGTATTACTGTTCACTTTATTTGCCATATTTTCCCTTGCTCATGGAAGAAAAAAAAAATTCATCTCCATTTGTTGAGCTCATTGCTCCATGGAGTGTATTTTTTTTTCATTAAATTATGTGATCTATTGATTAGTTGGCTTTATACTATAAAATCCCAAAGAGGTTGTCTTTGTTATCTTCTACGCACCCAATAAATGAAAAAAAGTCATATAAAATATTCGACTCAAGGTGCTACCACGTCGCTAATAGTGAGTTCAAAATATAATAAATCGATGTGGGTATCAACACTTCTAATATTATATGTAAAATTCTTCCTGCCTTTGGCTCCTAAGGCAAGAGTCGAGATAAGGATTCATGGAAATAACTACATAACAAACTAGTATGGTTTTATGCGCTTAGATAAATTTATCTAATCATAATATTGATATTTGAAGTTAGGTTCTCTACACCAATATTTTTCAAGACTATTGAGCACTCTTGTGAAATCTCAGATAAATACTTTGGGAATATATCGCTTATCTTGGTACAACATGCGCATTTCCTTTATGGATTTGTTTTAGGGTGAAAAAAATACTGTAAAAAGTGAAGGGTAATGTTGAAGTTGTAATGAGTATAAAAGATCAAAATCGTAGAAGACTAGCCTAAACCAGGAATTATTGTCGCTGAAATCTTGCTTCAGTCACAACATGGAAAAGAAGGGTTGATCTTAAGGAGGGAAACAGAGAAAGTATTGAGATTAAAGTATGATGTATTTAGCAGTATGGAGTTGGTTGAACTACTATGTAAAATATTAGAATTGTTTTTGTAAGTTTGAAATGTCTTGTGAATATGTTGAGTAGCATATTTATAGTGATGGTAGAACACACTGATCTCTTGTAAGTGGTGGTAATTATGGAGGAGTTGAAGAGTGGAGACTATGGGGAACGTGGTAAACTCATGTCCGCAATATTAGAAAATACTAGTCGTACACGCCCAATACTCCCTTCACATATACAACTTTCCACGTAAGTCAGTTACCTTTTCATCGTGGGTGTATTTCTACACAACACTTGTTGTAGACTACCAGACCAAAGCCCTAGAGTTATCCCCCCATGTCTGACATATTTGATATGTCGTGATAAATTAATGGTAGATATCCTACTATTATTAGTTAATTCATAAGAGTGACTTACTGATAGATAAATTTTGTGTCTAATTTATGTCTAATTTGTGTCTAATATGTTCATAATTCTTTATATTGTTAGTGCTCGATTTTGTATCTATTGTGTCATTTTATGTGTTTTTAGGTATTTTTGGGAAACAAACATTTGTAAAAAAAATTGCTTAAAAAGTTGTTAAAGGCACCCGGGAAAATTAATAAAGGCACCTAGGCTAGTTGATAAAGATACACGTAGCTTGGATAGGAGCACCCCTTCCTCTTTGGTTCAAAGAATAGAAAATAGCGTGAAAAGAACTTTCAAACGCGTGAAAGTTCTGTGGAGGTTGAAGTCGATTTTTGGGGGATTTTAAAGAGTTTAAAACTTACTAACATGAAGCAACAATCATTAGAAGATGAAACACGTAAACTACAAGAGTTTAAAGCCGTGAAACAAGCTGGAAAAATCATGTTCCGAAAAATAGTTTCCTTCCCTAACTCGGATTTATATGAATTTGAGTTTGTTTTGGATTGGTTTTTCGGTCCTGATTGATTAAGGATGAGTTGTTATGGTTTGTGGAACCTATAAATAGAAAAGAGGAGGAAGAAAAATCAGGAGGGGAGGCTCGGGAAGAAAACAAGAGAAAAAAAGAAAAGTGTTGCTGCTAGTGAAGAACAGGGATACAACGACGATTTCTTCAACCCAACAACAACGTTTATTTTCGTCTTTGCAACGTTTATCTTCAAGCTCCACTGCAACAGTTAATCTGTAACGCATATAAATGTTGTTGATTTCCTGTTCTATCATTTTCAGTTTCTTTTCTTCTTCTCAAGCATTTTTGAGCCGTGTACCAATCTTTTGAGGGTGCTTTGAGCATGATGAGCTAAACCCCACCACTGGGACGATGGAGGAAGCCATATTTCATGAATGAATGATAACTATTTTTGATTTTTAATGACTTTTGCATTGATTTATGATTTTTCTTAGTTATTTGTTCTTTTGTTTGATAATGTATGCTGGGACCTAAGAGCTTTTGATGCGCCATGCTTGTAATTTATAATTAATGTTTTAGAAATATACTTTTGGAAAAGAAACAAAGTCAATAAAAGAGCTATAACTGTTAAAGAATCATTGTAGAAATCATTCAGAAGTGATTTTGGTGGAATTCTGAGTTCCAGTTCTTCCCAATATTATTAAAATCCTTTACTTATTTTCTAGTTTAAATCAAAATTAGGTCTAAAATGAATCTTCACAAGTCTCAGCGAACGAACTATTTTTACCACTTTTCTGAAACGATCAAGTTTTTGGCGCCGCTGTCGGGACTTGTTTTTAGATTTGTTTTTTGTTTTTTTAGGTTAGTTAGTTTAATTAGATTTTTATTTGTTCTATTTTACGTTTTTTTGTATTCTTCTTTGTATTACAGGTTTTGGATCAAAAAGAAATTGGAGCCAAAGATTATATACAGACTTGGAGTCAAAGATAAACCGAAAAGAACGGAAAAAGAAGACAAGAATTTTTTCTTTAGTTAATTTTTTAGGGTTTTATTTATTTTTATTCTTAGAAAATTGTATTAGGAAATCCTTTATTATTTTTGTAATTTTTCTTTTGTTTTTGGACTTTTGGACTTTTGGAATTTTGGACATTATTATTTTTTAAGCCCTACGGAAAGGTATTATTGAATATAAACTGCAACAAGGAAGGAAGACAATTACGATATTGTCTCTGCCCCTCGGGTTCGTACACTAACGTAGGAGTTGGTGGCCCGAGTCGATTTCAACGGTTCATCGCCCGTCTGGAACGGGAGGTAAGACTCTAACCACCCACGAATCCCCAATCAGTGGGTTTTCTGGACTCCTTCGTGTGCATATATGCTGAGGACCTGAATACGGATTTACTTTTCTAGTAAAGGGCACAAACTGGCCATAAAAGATAAGGACTCGGATTTCATCATCGTTTCCTTCTTGCCCGCTTTAGGAACACGTTACCAAACGCGAACATAAGCCTTAAAATTTGAATAGAAAGAGACTGATATAGTAACGAGCTTATTGAAAAGTCATTCAAAGGGACTGTATTGGTTACTCTGTTAGCCTAACTCAAAGTTCAGGAAGATTATTTTAAGTAAATTCGAGCCGCCTTGTAACCCAAGGAAATGTTGCCAAAGAGACAGGGTTATCAAAGCTCCTTAGAGCTTATCCTGTTTTTATTCGACTTTATCTAATTCAGATCGTTCTAAGAGGTTTGCTAAGAATATAACTAGTTGTCTTTTGAAAAAATAAAAGCTGGTCTAGAAACAGTATAAGTGGAGCTATCATGTTTTTTGTTTGCTAAATTCAACAGGTTTGATTTGGTTTAGTCAGCCTTGCTTGTGATTGCTTAGAATTCCCTTCCAATTAGGATATATTTTTTTTTAGTTTTTAGTGTATGCCAAGACCGCTCGAAATCATCATTGAGCGAGCTTGGAAAAGAGACACTCTAGGTCGTTTGATTAGTGACAAACCTAATAGTTAAGTCCCTGGAAACGAGGACCTTGAAGACTCTTCTTTTGAGGGCCCTGTTTTTAGAAATTTCAATTTTGAGAACTTGACACTATGTGAAGAAGTTAATCCTAGTCCTTTGATAGCGCCGACAATGGCAACTTTAAAAGCTTTGTTAAACCCGACTAGGAATTCTCGTCCATCATGTATCAAGTTAGCTGAAACTGAAGCTCATGATTAAGGACCTAGATGATGAAGCATTGAAACTTAGATTGTTTCTTTTTTCACTAAGAGACAAAGCCAAATCTTGGCTATATAGTTTGACTTCTGAGTCCATTGAAACCTATGAACAACTTACATCTTCCTTTCTCCCGAAGTTTTTCCTTAGGCATAAAACATCATCTATTAAACAACAGATTTGCACATTTGCTCAGCAAGAGGGAGAATCTTTATATAGGTATTTGGAAAGTATAATGACTTATTATCACAATGTCCTCATCATGGTTTAGAAAAAATAAGGCTAGTTCAGATCCTCAACTTATACAACCCTCACCACTACTTTGTAACTTTCAGATCATGGGGTGTTGCCACGCCATATGTTGATATAACCACCAGACCAAAACCCCATGAATAATCCCCTCATGTGATTATTTTGATTTCTCGTAGAAGTTAGTGGAGTCATGGGCTCAAAACACATGAGTAATTCATGATTTTTTCATAAGATAATGTGATCAATGAGTTTGTGCCGATGCAATATAGCAATAGTCTAGTATTGGTGCTAATTAGCAAAGAATGGTGCTATCACAAGTGGATAAGGTTGGTGCAGAAGACATGGGCAAGAAGACACGCAAAGGTAAGGAAAGAGGAGTGCTAGCACTAACGCTGATCGTTGCGCTGCTGGCAGCGTAGGTACTAGTGCTGATGCTAGCACTGCTAGTTCTTGTTCGACGTATGGGATTATTGGATTTGTTTGTTTTTTCCTGGCCTTTTGGCACATGTGTGTGCTACTCATTGGTGTTGGGAGTTTGGCTAGGGCTTGTTAAGGCTGGCACTTGCTAGTTGTAACACCCGTATTTTTTGCATGACGCTTACTCAAGGGCGCGTCATGACATGGGATGAAGTTTCATCCTAAGATTATAAAGCTTACTTACGGATGCATCAGGGTGGGGATGCATCGGCCTTGGCACAATTGGCACTGGAGCTAACTAGATGGTGGATTAGCCTAGCAGCTGGCTAACCAGTTAGCGGATGTGCTTACCAGTTGGTGTATTTGCCTATCAACGCTAACCAGATGGCGGATTAGTCTAGCACCTGGCTAACCAGTTAGCAGATATGCTAACCAGTTGGCGTATTTGCCTATCAGCGCCAACCAGATTGTGGATTAGCCTAGCAGCTGGCTAACCAGTTACCGAATGTGCTAACCAGTTGGCCTCAACACACAATTCATCACAGTCATTTCCTTCAACTTTATTTGCTTCCCTCCCCTAAGATGATAGGATTTTATATTACCCTATATAAATAAACCGCAATCGCACAGTGTATACAATGTAGATAACGGCAAATACGGGTCGAACCCACAGGAAGCGGGGACAATACTGCAATTAATATCTCAATTAAACTAATCAGAAATAATATTTTTGGATTTTTCAAAAATTCTAATGAACAAGAAAATAATAAAATAAGCTAGCTAAAAAAATACAATGTGACCAAGTAGAGAGAGCACTAGGGTTTTCGGTTTTCTCCAATTTGATATATAGAACTCACATCTAATCTCCAAAATTATCGTTTCACCACTGTAATTTTCTTCGCTTCCAAGTTGACATTTCTAAAGAATTGCTTATCAATCGAAAATTATATCCATCTAATGTTACAAAGCATGGCATATCAATTTAAAAGCATAAAAAATCAGTAGAACTATTTAACCAATATATAGTTTCAAAGAATCAAATATCTAATTGATTGCATACACCGTCTAAGAATCTAATCCAAGCATGACATATCAAACGGAAAGCGTAGATGATCAAATCTACTATTTATGCAATAATTAATCAAGCTAATAATGAAGATAAATTACTAAACATTTAAACCATTTATTTATAATTTTTCCATAACCAAAATTGGTTTCTCCCCAAAGCCTAGTCACAAAAATCAGCAAAACATGGGGTTGGATTTCTTAAAACCCATAAAAATAATTGAGAAAAATAGAGAGGGAAAAATATCATACTTTTCCGGTTGCCGATCCAGAAAAATGTCACCACCAATCTAGAGAAACGCTACAGAGTACAACCTTCTTCTTCTTCTAACAGTCACGTCTCCCTCCGTCATTTTTTTCCACACCATCAGTCATTTTCCAAAGCAAAAACTCCAAGCACCTGTATATACAGTCGTCTTCTTCCTTCTCCACCTACTCCAATCTCTCACCTCCACCTGACGCCTCTTACTCTACCGTACCAGCCACCAACCCCCCTGTTCAAAACCTCTCTTCAATCCGCCTCCCAGAGAACCCTAAAAAGAAAACTCAAAAGTAAAAGCATCCCCATCGGTAAAACCTCTCTCCTCCTTTTATATTTTTCTTTCCACTTAATTAGCCTAGACACCTCTATTCCTAGCTTGTGTCATCCAAAAGAAAACAAGAAAAGATGACCCATTTTCTGACTTCTTTTTCCTTCACGTGTTCCTTCTCTTCACTGGGTATTCACCAGCCATTGGTCCCCACCTTTTCATGAAACCAAACGAAAGACTAGCCACAAAAGAACGCCTAGCCTACACCCATTTTCCACCTACACCTCCCTATCTATCAGCCTTCACAGTAAAATACACATCTGTCTCTACAGGCGAGTCCTGACCGAACTCCAATTTCTTTTCTTCCTTTCTTATTTTAACCGAGCCATTCAACAGCCTATGCTTCACTTTCTCCCCTGACTAGTGCGCTTGAAAAATACAAGCTTGAGATTCATGTGCCACCTTTAATTGTTTGTTCTAGTACCAAAGTCCAAGCATATGGGAAAATCTTTATTCTCCACCTAGATCCCAACACTCATAAGCATTAGTTAACCACTGGAAGGTGTCATTAACAGTGCTCAATACTTCACACAATTTCATCTCAGTTAGCCTGGTGTCTGACCAGATGATAGACACATTTTAGTGTCTAAATTACACCTTAATTTCTAGTGAG